>CM055731.1:28708746-28771246 GCA_029465975.1 Dallia pectoralis | reverse complement strand
AATTGTCTAAAGAGATCATTAACAGGTAAATGGTTTAAACTAATTATGAAATATTATGCAACAATGCAGTCATGTTTCTTTGTATACATTTCTGTTCTGCTGCAGTGTGGAAGAACTGACATGCTGTTAGAAAAGAGTCCAACATAATAAAAGTCCAACATAATGAAATTTAAATGATGTATATACAAATGTATCACAACAGGCTGATATCATTTGTAACAATTTGAGATATTTTATTGAGATATATGAAGTGATTTTGTCTCCAAATGTAATAGTTATAATTTAGTTACCCAGGGGCTCCATATATTTGATTCAGATATAATGTCATTCTATGTTTGATGTAGTTTCCCTCAGGCAGTTTCACGCTGAAATAAAATTAACATTTTGACACAGACTGAGAGTTGCCACAGAAAAACAGTTCTAACAGGAAGAATGAGATGTCACAGTTTCATACATTAAGCTTGCTCACTTTTTAACCTTTCCTGTATTCATTGTAATATTCATTGTAATTTTCACTTAACATCACAAGGCTCACAGATTTCTTTTGAAATAAATACATTTATGTTTTTGGCAGAGAGGCCAGACCTTGATGTTCAAAACACACGGACAAAGACTGATAGAGATGCATCACAGAGTCCCAGCCTCACACAGAGTCCCAGCCTCACACAGAGTCCCAGCCTCACACAGAGTCCCAGCCTCACACAGAGTCCCAGCCTCACACAGAGTCCCAGCCTCACACAGAGTCCCTAACCCGGTCCACTGCGCTCCAGGCCTGGCACAACCCTAACCCGGTCCACTGCGCTCCAGGCCTGGCACAACCCTAACCCGGTCCACTGTGCTCCAGGCCTGGCACAACCCGCTTCCTCCATAATCGCTGCTCCACTGGGGGTTGAGCTGGGTTGACACTGGCCTCCTTGGTAGAGCTGCTTGGCATTTGTCAGAGATCTAATTTCTCTAATTCATCGAGGAGTCTCCGGGGAGATGCGGTTGGCACAGGCTGTGCCCGGGCTCTGTAATGAACCAGGCTTGTTAGCCTGAAATACGTACCCATCTCTTCCTCAAAACAGAACTTAATGGTCAGATGAAAGTCATAGAAAATAAATAAAAATCATACCAACACTGATAAATGCTAGTTTTGTAAACTACCACTAACCATGTATATGTATATATAGCAGTTTATAAACAATAATTTAGTTGGTGGTTAATAAATATGTAATAATGGTTTAAAACAAATCAGTTTATATTGGTTCATATACCTCAGTTAAAAGCATAGCTGTGTTTCTGTTAAGGTTATAATGTAACTATGACTACAGGGGCTCTGCTTTTTACTGCTCAAGGGTGAAGAGACAGTCTATTATAAGACATCAGTCAGGTTGTTACCATGAAGCTTGAAACTGGGATAAGAAAGGAAAATCATGTCACAAATCTGGCTGTCTTTGTATTTTCCAGTCCTACATTTCACATTTAGTTCAAAAGGAAACGGTTGTTGGTGGCAAACATTTAAGCAAATAGCTGCAATTAGCAGGAAGCACGATATATTTAATCACACAGCAGCAATTAGAGAGTAATCAAGTATTGTCCAAGAGGCAGCAGCTACCCCACTCCTGACACACACATATACACACACACACACACACACACACACACATACACACAGACACAGACACAGACACACACAGACACACACACACAAGCATTGATTGTTGGCCCTTAGGAACAGCATAATGTGAAGTTAAATCAGGAGTGGAGACGATTGAACTCTCCACTGCAGTAACCAGAAGGTTAATTCAGAAGAGAAAGTGTGTCGTTAAAACCCATATTTTATGTATTTACAGCACTAGAGCGGACACATTTGTGTAATTATTCTGCAAAATATTCCACTGCAGTTGAAGACAGTGGGGACAGTGGATGTCTGTACATTTAGCTCAGTATCAAGTAAAAAATGACATGGCTAGAAGAAAATTATTTGATCTTTTTTAATTGTACAGACATGTGAGTAGACTGCACCTTAATTACAGACAGATTCAGACGACAAGACAACTAAAGCTGAACAGTATGTAGATTATAATGAATGAAAATGACTGGATAGTAAAACACACACGTAGAGACGCACACACACACACACACACACACACACAGTATGTAGATTATAATGAATGAAAATGACTGGATAGTAAAACACACACGTAGAGACAAACACACACACACACACGCGTAGACAGACACACACACATACGTCACACACGTAGACAGACACACATCACACACACCCACGTCGACAAACACACACAAACACGTCACACACACACACGTAGAGAGACAGACTCACACACACACATTCCTCTATATGAATTAATCATCTCACTTGGTGGCATTTATTGATCTCTGGCTTGTTCCATTATTTATTGATCTCTGGCCTATTCTATTATTTATTGATCTCTGGCCAAATCCATTATTTATTGATCTCAGGCTTATTCCATTATTTATCGATCTCTGGCCTATTCTATTATTTATTGATCACTGGCCTATTCTATTATTTATTTATCACTGGCCTATTCCATTATTTATTGATCTCTGGCCTATTCCTTTATTTATTGATCTCTGGCTTATTCCATTATTTATTGATCTCTGGCCTATTCCTTTATTTATTGATCTCTGGCCTATTCCATTATTTATTGATCTCTGGCCTATTCTATTATTTATTGATCTCTGGCCAAATCCATTATTTATTGATCTCTGGCTTATTCCATTATTTATTGATCTCTGGCCTATTCGATTATTTATTGACCTCTGGCTTATTCCATTATTTATCGATCTCTGGCCTATTCGATTATTTATTGATCACTGGCCTATTCTATTATTTATTGATCTCTGGCCTATTCCTTTATTTATTGATCTCTGGCCTATTCCTTTATTGATCTCTGGCCTATTCCATTATTTATTGATCTCTGGCCTATTCTATTATTGATCTCTGGCTTATTCCATTATTTATTGATCTCTGGCCTATTCGATTATTTATTGACCTCTGGCTTATTCCATTATTTATTGATCTCTGGCTTATTCCATTATTTATTGATCTCAGGCTTATTCCATTATTTATTGATCTCTGGCTTATTCCATTATTTATTGATCTCTGGCTTATTCCATTATTTATTGATCTCTGGCCTATTCCATTATTTATTGATCTCTGGCTTATTCCATTATTTATTGATCTCTGGCCTATTCCATTAGGAATGGTAAATGCTGCGCTTTTATATAGCGCTTTTATCCAAAGCGCTTTACAGATCCTGCGTCACATTCACACATTCATACACTGACGACCGCGTCTACCATGCAAGGCCAGGAGCAGCTGGGGTTAGGTGTCTTGCTCAAGGACACCTCGACAATTTCCCAGGAGGAACCGGGGATTGAACCACCAACCTTCCGATTGATAGCCATTATCTAATGGCTTATTCCATTATTTATTGATCTCTGGCTTATTCTATTATTTATTTATTAATTTCTGGCCTATTCCATTATTTATTGATCTCTGGCTTATTCCATTATTTATTTATCTCTGGCCTATTCCATTATTTATTGATCTCTGGCCTATTCCATTATTTATCGATCTCTGGCCTATTCTATTATTTATTGATCACTGGCCTATTCTATTATTTATTTATCACTGGCCTATTCCATTATTTATTGATCTCTGGCTTATTCCATTATTTATTGATCTCTGGCCTATTCCTTTATTTATTGATCTCTGGCCTATTCCATTATTTATTGATCTCTGGCCTATTCTATTATTTATTGATCTCTGGCCAAATCCATTATTTATTGATCTCTGGCTTATTCCATTATTTATTGATCTCTGGCCTATTCGATTATTTATTGACCTCTGGCTTATTCCATTATTTATCGATCTCTGGCCTATTCGATTATTTATTGATCACTGGCCTATTCTATTATTTATTGATCTCTGGCCTATTCCTTTATTTATTGATCTCTGGCCTATTCCTTTATTGATCTCTGGCCTATTCCATTATTTATTGATCTCTGGCCTATTCTATTATTGATCTCTGGCTTATTCCATTATTTATTGATCTCTGGCCTATTCGATTATTTATTGACCTCTGGCTTATTCCATTATTTATTGATCTCTGGCTTATTCCATTATTTATTGATCTCAGGCTTATTCCATTATTTATTGATCTCTGGCTTATTCCATTATTTATTGATCTCTGGCTTATTCCATTATTTATTGATCTCTGGCCTATTCCATTATTTATTGATCTCTGGCTTATTCCATTATTTATTGATCTCTGGCCTATTCCATTAGGAATGGTAAATGCTGCGCTTTTATATAGCGCTTTTATCCAAAGCGCTTTACAGATCCTGCGTCACATTCACACATTCATACACTGACGACCGCGTCTACCATGCAAGGCCAGGAGCAGCTGGGGTTAGGTGTCTTGCTCAAGGACACCTCGACAATTTCCCAGGAGGAACCGGGGATTGAACCACCAACCTTCCGATTGATAGCCATTATCTAATGGCTTATTCCATTATTTATTGATCTCTGGCTTATTCTATTATTTATTTATTAATTTCTGGCCTATTCCATTATTTATTGATCTCTGGCTTATTCCATTATTTATTTATCTCTGGCCTATTCCATTATTTATTGATCTCTGGCCTATTCCATTAGGAATGGTAAATGCTGCGCTTTTATATAGCGCTTTTATCCAAAGCGCTTTACAGATCCTGCGTCACATTCACCCATTCATACACTGACGACCGCGTCTACCATGCAAGGCCAGGAGCAGCTGGGGTTAGGTGTCTTGCTCAAGGACACCTCGACAATTTCCCAGGAGGAACCGGGGATCGAACCACCAACCTTCCGATTGATAGACATTGATAGACAACCAACTCAACCCATTGAGCCACTGCCGCCCCCCGATTCGAAAGGCAGCTGGACGGCCCTGCACTCCCCTCCCCCCCTCTCTCCCTTACCCCCACCTCAGATGCATCTCTCACCATTCAAGACAGAGATGTAAACAGACTCTTCAAGAGGCAGAACCCCCGCAAATCAGCGGGACCAGACACTATCTCTCCAGCCACCCTTAAGCACTGCGCTGACCAGCTGTCTCCCGTGTTCACCGCCATCTTCAACACCTCCCTGGAGACATGCCATGTGCCAGCCTGTCTTAAGGCCTCCACCATCATCAACACCTCCCTGGAGACATGCCATGTGCCAGCCTGTCTTAAGGCCTCCACCATCATCCCAGTGCCTAAAACGCCATGGCCAACAGGACATAATGACTACAGACCCGTCGCGCTGAACTCTGTGGTTATGAAGTCCTTCGAACGTCTTATGCTGGCTCATCTGAAAACAATCACAGACCCTCTACTAGACCCTCTGCAGTTTGCCTACAGAGCCAACCGGTCGGTGGACGATGCAGTCAATATGGCCCTCCACTTCACTCTCCAGCACCTGGATTCCCCTGCAACATATGCGAGGATCCTGTTTGTTGACTTCAGCTCCGCCTTCAACACCATCATCCCTGCCCTTCTACATGACAAGCTCTCCCAGCTCAACGTTCCAGACTCCACCTGCAGGTGGATCACAGACTTCCTGTCTGACAGGAAGCAGTGCGTCAAGCTGGGGTCACAAGTCTCTGCCTCCCGGTCCATCAGCACCGGGACTCCCCAGGGCTGCGTCTTTTCTCCTCTGCTTTTCTCTCTGTACACCAACAGTTGCACCTCAAGTCATCCATCTGTTAAGATCCTGAAGTTTGCGGACGACACCACCCTCATTGGGCTCATCTCCGGTGGGGACGAGTCCGACTACAGGCTGGAAGCTGACAAACTGGTGACCTGGTGCAGCCAGAACAACTTAGAGCTCAATGCTCTAAAGACAGTGGAGATGGTAGTGGACTTCAGGAGAAACTCAGCCCCACTCTCACCCATCACCCTGAGTGGCTCCCCCGTCAATACGGTAGAGTCCTTCCGCTTCCTGGGCACCATCCTCTCACAGGACCTCAAGTGGGATTTAAACATCTGCTCACTGAGCAGGAAAGCTCAACAGAGGATGTACTTCCTTCGGCAGCTGAAGAAATTCAACCTGCCCAAGACTATGATGGTCCACTTCTACTCAGCCATCATTGAGTCCATCCTCACCTCATCCATCACCATCTGGTACCCTGCTGCTACAGCCAAAGACAAGAGCAGACTGCAGCGTATCATCCACTCAGCTGAAAAGGTGATTGGCTGCAATCTGCCTAGCCTCGGGGACTTGCACACCTCGAGGGCTCTGAGGCGAGCTAGGAAGATTGTGGCAGAGCTCTCTCACCCCGAACACTCTGTTCAATCCACTCCCCTCCGGCTGAAGGCTTCGGTCCATCAGGACCAAAACCTCACGGCACAAGAACAGTTTCTTCCCATGTGCTACTGGCCTCCTCAACAAGGCCAGGGGTGCACACAAGCCTTGAACTATGACCCATCTCACTTAAGCCTCGAACTCTGACCCACTCCTTTTGCACATTGCCTGATTTGCACTACATTTTTTGCTCTATTGCACTGTTGTTTTTTGGTATCTTATTGTTATTTTTTTGTACATATTATCCCTATACCCCCTCATCCCTTTAGTATAATTTATATTGTTCTATTCTTATGTTGCATGTAAGCACCTTCCTGCCACAGTAAATTCCTTGTATGTTCACATTCAATGGCGAATAAACACTTTTCTGATTCTGATTAAGTCAATCTGGAGCTCTGGAATGTTTCAGATGGAATGAGTGAATTAGGCAGTGTTGTGCCTGAACGCGTTCATTAAACGATAGTTCATGAACGCGTTCATATTTTGGGCGAACGTGAACTGAACGTAAGTTGCTTTACTGGCTGATGAACGTTCCTGTGAACTCGTTCATTCTGGTGTCATTGAACGGCACGTTCTATTAGTTTACCCTCGTTTAATAGGATGCCAGATTTATATAGTCCCTTCTTTGCGCAAACCCGGCAACAACAGAGATTAATATGTATCAGAAAAAACACCCAATCTGGCAACATCAGCCACTAGTGTCGCACCGCCGCGTCATCATTAAAATAAAAACCAAAAGTATCTATGAGCGACAAAGGAGCAAGGAGGCGTCGAATTGTACTTTTAATGAGTTTTATGACAAGGTCGGTGAGGATGGGCAAAATCAGACGTTTTTGTGCAAACTTTGCCCGCCGGGTTTTAAAAATAAAATCCGCACATCAATATCATCCAAAGCAACCTGAAACGGCATATTGAATGAAAGTACAATCAACGACAAAAACCAAAGACAGATCCTCGACCCAATCAACCCAGATCCCGATAACTGCCTACAGTATAGCGGCTCCGTTGTCATATCCCAGCCGCAGCTGGACAACCTGGTGGTGCAGTATATTGGACAACCTGGTGGTGCAGTATATTGGACAACCTGGTGGTGCAGTATATTGGACAACCTGGTGGTGCAGTATATTGGACAACCTGGTGGTGCAGTATATTGGACAACCTGGTGGTGCAGTATATTGGACAACCTGGTGGTGCAGTATATTGGACAACCTGGTGGTGCAGTATATTGGACAACCTGGTGGTGCAGTATATTGGACAACCTGGTGGTGCAGTATATTGGACAACCTGGTGGTGCAGTATATTGGACAACCTGGTGGTGCAGTATATTGGACAACCTGGTGGTGCAGTATATTGGACAACCTGGTGGTGCAGTATATTGGACAACCTGGTGGTGCAGTATATTGGACAACCTGGTGGTGCAGTATATTGGACAACCTGGTGGTGCAGTATATTGGACAACCTGGTGGTGCAGTATATTGGACAACCTGGTGGTGCAGTATATTGGACAACCTGGTGGTGCAGTATATTGGACAACCTGGTGGTGCAGTATATTGGACAACCTGGTGGTGCAGTATATTGGACAACCTGGTGGTGCAGTATATTGGACAACCTGTTGGTGCAGTATATTGGACAACCTGTTGGTGCAGTATATTGGACAACCTGGTGGTGCAGTATATTGTCGGAGACCTGCAGCCTTTGAGTAATGTGGAAAGCCCAGCTTTCGTTAACTTACTTAAGGGGTTGCAGGCATCCAAAAACGTGCCATCAAGAAAGAAGGTACAGACACTGTTAAACCCACAACACTGTTAACCCCATAAAACACAACCCTGCCCTGCCCTCAAGCGCTCCAGTAGAGAGGCTCCTCAGCATCGGTGGTCTAATATTCAGGAATAAAAAGTGATTACATTAAAATATTATTATTGGTAATAATTACAGTAAATACCCAGTCTCAATCAATAGTTATTGGTGATATTATTATAGTTCTGGTTTTCAATATAAACATGTCCAATTATTTCAGTGATTGCCTCAGCTCACAATTGCTTTAATAGATATTACTGTGATCATTTTTGCCATGATAATCACGTTAACATTTCTTGTTCTTCGTGTCTGTGGTTCTATATGGGCTCTGGCAATAATATGGAAAAAAGAACTATAAATGAACTAGTTAAAAATTTGAACTATGAACTATGAACTGAACTAGTTCATTTTAAAATGTGTGAACTGAACTTTGAACTAGTTCATGTAGAAATTGAACTTTCCCAACACTGGAATTAGGGCCCCTAATACCAGAACCCCTATTACCAGAACCCCCATTACCAGAACCCCCATTACCAGAACCCCCATTACCAGAACCCCCATTACCAGAACCCCCATTACCACATTTTAACCAGAATGTGACTGTCTAATATCTAACTGTCTAATGATTTCACTGCTCAACTCTCCAGCCAGTTAAATTCGATCCCCATTCCAATGCAGAGCAGCAGTTCTTCACAAGACATGAGCTCTCTGCTGAGAGTGGGAGCATCTCAATCAGCATTCAGTGTAATGAAAAACCAACATCCAATCAGAAGAACACAGCAGCTATGTAATAACTGGATACTACTTGATACCTTCACTCAGGGCCGTAGATAGAGGATTCGGACCCCCTTAAATAACATTAATGTGAGCTCCCACTCCACATCATCACACACTGCACAATACATGAGCATTGAAGCCCACATGTAACCTAATAGGGATTTCTTACAAAATATCAAAACAGATAACAAATAAATATAATTAAAGGTATTTACTGAGCTGCAAAAAATAGAAATATAACATGAAATAAAAAAATACAAATAGATAGCAAACACTAAATCTAGATGGTGAGGTAGTAAACCCATAAAAATAATGGAGCGTCCAGCAGGGGAATCGAACCTCCGCCCACCGGCTCCGCAGACAAGTGCCCGACCCACTGCCCCATATAGGGAAATCCCATCTGGAGGGGCCAGTAGCGGCAACACCAGGGTCACTCCAATATATTGGATATTGACCACCATTATTTGGTTGATGTCGCTGCGTGGTGGTAATTAACCTGTAATCTAAAATCAAATCCAGAATCGGCTTCCTCTTCCGCAACAGGGCTTCCTTTACTCAGGCTGCCAACTTGCCGTAGCGAAAATGACATTCATCCCAATGTTTGACTTTTGCGATGTCATTTATAGAACAGCCTCAAACTCTCTGCTGAAACAACTGGACGTGACCTACCATAGCGTCATTCGTTTTGTTACCAATGCTCCTTACTCCACCCACCACTGTAATCTGTATGCTTTAGTCGGCTGGTTGTCATTAACCACCCGGCGTTTAACTCATTGGTACCAACTTATTTACAAGTCTCTGCCTGGCAAATTCCCGCTGTACTTAAGTTGTCTAGTCAATATTGCTCTACCCACCCGCAGTCTACGCTCAAGCAGGTACATTGCCTTAGTGACCCCTAAAGCCTGCACAGCATTCGGCCGCCAATCCTTCCAGTTCTCAGCCGCCAATGACTGGAACGATTTACAAAAATCCCTAAAACTAGAAACTCTCATCTCACCAGCTGCCTTCAAACGGCTCCTGTCTGATCACTTATCTGATCTCTGTACTTGTTAACGGTCTTTAACCTCTTCTCACTTGCCATGCCCTATTCGCACCTGTACTACTTACACTCGTTTTGCTCAGATACGCTCAATTGCTCTTTCCCATAACCTCATATCTTATACTCCCATGCTCTCAACAGACCAACTTGCTAGAGTCACCTTATTCTGTCTACCTGCTAGACACACTTTAATACTCGCACATTCTGTAATTAGATACTCACTGTATTATTTTTATATGTATATGTATATTTGTCAGTACTGTAACTTTTGTGTTTTGTGTATCTGTGAAACTGTATGTTGTCCTGCACATTTTTCGCCTTATCTTGGCCAGGTCGCTGTTGCAAATGAGAATTTGTTTTCAATCGGGCTACCTGGTTAAAGAAAGGTTAAATAAAAATAAACAATGGACGGTATTTTTCCTTTCCCCACTGAAGTCAATCAGACAGCAACATAAATAACACTAACCTGTCTTATACAATAGCCTACACTAACCTGTCTTATACAATAGCCTACACTAACCTGTCTTATACAATAGCCTACATTAACCTGTCTTATACAATAGCCTACACTAACCTGTCTTATACAATAGCCTACACTAACCTGTCTTATTCAATAGCCTACACTAACCTGTCTTAATCAATAGCCTACACTAACCTGTCTTATACAATAGCCTACACTAACCTGTCTTATACAATAGCCTACATTAACCTGTCTTATACAATAGCCTACACTAACCTGTCTTATACAATAGCCTACACTAACCTGTCTTATTCAATAGCCTAGACGAACCTGTCTTATACAATAGCCTACACTAACCTGTCTTATACAATAGCCTACACTAACCTGTCTTATACAATAGCCTACATTAACCTGTCTTATTCAATAGCCTACACTAACCTGTCTTATTCAATAGCCTAGACTAACCTGTCTTATACAATAGCCTACACTAACCTGTCTTATACAATAGCCTACATTAACCTGTCTTATACAATAGCCTACACTAACCTGTCTTATACAATAGCCTACACTAACCTGTCTTATTCAATAGCCTACACTAACCTGTCTTATACAATAGCCTACATTAACCTGTCTTATACAATAGCCTACACTAACCTGTCTTATACAATAGCCTACACTAACCTGTCTTATACAATAGCCTACACTAACCTGTCTTATACAATAGCCTACACTAACCTGTCTTATACAATAGCCTACACTAACCTGTCTTATACAATAGCCTACACTAACCTGTCTTATTCAATAGCCTACACTAACCTGTCTTATACAATAGCCTACACTAACCTGTCTTATACAATAGCCTACACTAACCTGTCTTATACAATAGCCTACACTAACCTGTCTTATACAGCAACTCTCCTGGCCTCCCTTTCCTTTTCGTGGTGTTTCTGGTACCCTGATTTGTGTTTTATTTTACCTGACATTTTACAATCACGCAGTCTACTGCTCTAGTTCCAACAAGTTCGTCGTTAACTTCAGACGCCGTCTCAACTCTGATTGGCTCAGTTGACGAGTTGGGGTGGGACTTACAACTTCATTGGGTCCGTCTGATGTTTGTCACTAACCGAATAACTATACTTCGGATCGGTGGGGAGAGGAACAGATATTTGGAAAACATCTGTAACCACATTTCATGTTTCTGTGGTTTTCATTAAAATCCCAGTCGTAGAACTAATATTAATATTATAATTTCACATAACAGGAGCATATATAGTATAACTGTTGGATTCTGTGGGGCCCCTTGTGCAGTGGGGGCCCCTATACTTGTCACCACCTTCACCCCACTAGCGACGGCCCTACCTTCACTCTTCACAAGGCTGTCCAACTCTAATTCCTCCTGTTCCATAATCAGTGTTCCAACCTTACTGTGAAATAATGTCAATGGAACCAAACAGCAAGACTTGAATTCAGACCAAAATGTTTTTCTCAATTTTTAAAATGTCTTAACATATTACTGAACTCCTCATTCAGTTATGGGAATACAGAGATTTTACCAGAGGGTTTGAAAGAGGTTTTAAGCACATTCTATTGACTCCTGAATTAAGCCTATGCATTCAGAATGAAGTGTGAATGTAAATGAAATATAACACAGCCAAATGATCTGATATGAAGTGTTTATTTACAGAACATCTTATTGTCATTATTTTATCAACTACACTACGTTAAGTGAAAACACAATATTTACGTAACAAAACGTTTTAATAAAAATATCTTATAATTACAATAGTTTCTTTAGACATAATAGGAATTTCTTTCACATACATTTATAGACCTTCTGTTTCTGTATATACATTTGAAATGTCTGGAGTCATCTGTTCCTCTTTATACAATATGAAACATTCAAAATCACAGGGAAACCTGTCCAGCACAAAGCCTCTATTTTAAACAATAGATGAAAACACAAACGTATTTAACTTTTTTTAGTAAAAACTCACTCCTGAGTTGTAGTTATTTTTCGGAACATTTTACGAACCAGCAGGACCTCACAACAAAGCCGAACTGAGCCAGTTCCTATTTCCGTTTGAGTCAATTCTGAAACCACATAAAAATTCAAATGTCCATTGTTTTTAATGCATTTCAACTAGGATATTGTTCCATTTAAAATGGATTTTGATTTACTTCTTCAATTCACAGTCATTTTATTTTTATTTTGAAATCTACCCAAATTCTGTAACATGTTATTTCTCATTCACCAGTTACAAACTGATATAATATACAATAATTTGCTATGTAATATGGTCCAAATGGACAATATTTTGTTAGTGTTTACTAACTGTTAAAAAATGGGTTTTATTTTCCAGTAGTTTGTCCATTGTCTGGGATTCCTCTGTGTGGAAGAGCTTCCCAGGCTGGGGCTGGTAAAGGCTGTGAAAATGAACAGCTCTACCCCACTCTAACATCCACACAGCTCTACCCCACTCTAACATCCACACAGCTCTACCCCACTCTAACATCCACACAGCTCTACCCCACTCTAACATCCACACAGCTCTACCCCACTCTAACATCCACACAGCTCTACCCCACTCTAACATCCACACAGCTCTACCCCACTCTAACATCCACACAGCTCTACCCCACTCTAACATCCACACAGCTCTACCCCACTCTAACATCCACACAGCTCTACCCCACTCTAACATCCACACAGCTCTACCCCACTCTTACATCCACACAGCTCTACCCCACTCTAACATCCACACAGCTCTACCCCACTCTAACATCCACACAGCTCTACCCCACTCTAACATCCACACAGCTCCACACTTCTTTCCATACTGCTCCAGTCACCTGTAGACAGAGGAACAACAGGGTAAATAGAAGTGCTCCACACTGACAGATGCCAATACATTACCCAGGGCATGCTTCATCAACCAAATAAACCCCCTAAATCAGGGAGAACCAGTGTGGCTGTGTCCAGAGTAACTAACTCCCGAAACACATGTAGCTGCCAGTCTGCCTGGGCCATACAGTTAACCCCGGACTGTCCCAGTTCCTCCTGGGCCATACAGTTAACCCGGACTGTCCCAGTTCCTCTTGGGCCATACAGTCAACCCGGACTGTCCCAGTTCCTCCTGGGTCTTACAGTTAACCCGGACTGTCCCAGTTCCTCCTGGGCCATACAGTTAACCCGGACTGTCCCAGTTCTTCTTGGGCCATACAGTCAACCCGGACTGTCCCAGTTCCTCCTGGGTCTTACAGTAAACCCGGACTGTTACTTTTTTACTGGCAGGTTCTGACTTCACTCTCTGTCTGGATCATTGCTAAACACAGCTGGCTGCTTGAATGTTGATGAGGAACAGGTTCTAACTACTCTGTTGGCAACACCAAAAAACTATAAACAACACTAAATAATAACAATAATATAACAATTAAAAAATAACGTCATAATATAACCATACTACCTATAATATCTTCAAAATAACAACACTAATTATATTAACAATACTACCTATAATATCTTCAAAATAACAATAATACTTATATTAACAATACTACTTATAATAATGTCATAATAACCATACTACCTATAATATCTTCATAATAACAACACTAATTATATTAACAATACTACTTATAATAATGCCATAATAACAATACTATCAATAATATCATTAAAATAACAATAATACTTATATTAACAATACTACTTATAATAATGTCATAATAACCATACTACCTATAATATCTTCATAATAACAATAATACTTATATTAACAATACTACTTATAATAATGTCATAATAACCATACTACCTATAATATCTTCATAATAACAACACTAATTATATTAACAATACTACCTATAATATCTTCATAATAACAACACTAATTATATTAACAATACTACTTATAATAATGCCATAATAACAATACTACCTATAATATCATTAAAATAACAATAATACTTATATTAACAATACTACTTATAATAATGCCATAATAACAATACTACCTATAATATCTTCAAAATAACAATAATACTTATATTAACAATACTACTTATAATAATGCCATAATAACAATACTACCTATACTATCTTTAAAATAACAATAATACTTATATTAACAATACTACTTATAATAATGCCATAATAACAATACTACCTATACTATCTTTAAAATAACAATAATGCTTATATTAACAATACCTCTTATAATTGTCATAACTACCATGCTACTTATATTTACAATATTACTTACAATTAAGTCATAATAACAATACTACTTAATAATGTCATAATAACATCACTAATTATATTAACAATACTACCTATAATAATGTCATAAAATACTACTTATATTAACGTCATAATAACGACACTACATATAATAATTCATATAAGAACAATATAACTTATTTCAATGTCATGATACCAATATACGATAATGTTATTATAACAATGTAACTTCTATAACCATTATTATAAAATAATATGTGTATTAACTACATAACAACATGACTATAATAAAAACAAACCATACTAGTGTTACTGGAGTAAATAAAACGACATATTAGAAACTCAGACACATGTACGGTAGGTACTCACCATTGAACTATTTCTCAACGACACAAAATTGACTCGTCCTTTTTGCCTATTGATGTCCTCTGAAATATAAAAAGCGAATAAATATTAGCCTTATGTAAGTAAATGTGACAGTAGCAGTAGGAATACAGCCAATACTAAAGTGCGTGTCTGGACTCCATGACAGACAGATCCTATATGATCTGATCTGAGAGCACCATAAGGTCAGGGGCTTCTCTGACATGTACTTAACACTAGGGCTATAATAACAGGTTGTGCTTCCGTAATTACACCATATGCTTTTTATATAAATGCGAATATGGCAAGTGTTTTACGCACATACATGTGTCCGAATAATTATCCGACCTGATTTAAAATGACAATGACACACCCCCATGCTGTGATTTACTGGACCGGTTACTGGACCGATAACTGGACCGATTACTGGACCAATAACTGGACCGGTTACTGGACCGATAACTGGACCGATTACTGGACCAATAACTGGACCGATTACTGGACCGTTTACTGGACCGTTTACTGGACCGGTTACTGGACCGGTTACTGGACCGGTTACTGGACCGGTTACTGGACCGATTACTGGACCGGTTACTGGACCGGTTACTGGACCATGCGGTACCTGTCGCTATAAACATGACTCTCACCTGGTGGTCTGTGTTGAGAACCGTTAGTGGTGTCCGGTTGGACCCGGATGTCCCCGTCTGTTTCAGGAGAGCAGGGTGCGTCTCCAACTGGAGCTGTAGATCCCAGATATAATCTATGACATGCTGAAGGATCTCTACCCTGCTGACTCTCTTATCCTGCGGTATGGTGGGCACCAGACGCCTGAGCCGGCTGTAACAGTGCTTCATATCGGACTGGTCCTCCTCCTCCATCCGGCACCGGCTGATGGTCATGCTGTGCTGCGATAAGAGGTGTAAAGAAATGGAAGAATCCTCCCCTGGGTGGACCGGAGTAACAGCCTTCATCTCGGTATACCGGGTAGAAACCACTAGGATGTATGCGATAAGGAGGCTATTACACACGTTATAGCAACTAATGGCCAAAACAAAACGGCTGTAAAAATAGGTCACTTGTATTCTGTCCACATCTCCCACAGACTAGATGTTCCTCCTTCAGCAGCACGAAGAGAATGAATAGATTCAGTATTTATACAGAGGGGGAGGTGCCAGCGTGGGTCTGGTTGACAGGTCTGGGTTCAGTACATTTATACAGAGGGGGAGGTGCCAGCTTGGGTCTGGTTGACAGGTCTGGGTTCAGTACATTTATACAGAGGGGGAGGTGCCAGCGTGGGTCTGGTTGACAGGTCTGGGTTCAGTACATTTATACAGAGGGGGAGGTGCCAGCGTGGGTCTGGTTGACAGGTCTGGGTTTAGTACATTTATACAGAGGGGGAGGTGCCAGCGTGGGACTGGTTGACAGGTCTGGGTTCAGTACATTTATACAGAGGGGGAGGTGCCAGCGTGGGACTGGTTGACAGGTCTGGGTTCAGTACATTTATACAGAGGGGGAAGTGCCAGCGTGGGTCTGGTTGACAGGTCTGGGTTCAGTACATTTATACAGAGGGGGAGGTGCCAGCGTGGGTCTGGTTGACAGGTCTAGGTTCAGTACATTTATACAGAGGGGGAGGTGCCAGCGTGGGTCTGGTTGACAGGTCTGGGTTTAGTACATTTATACAGAGGGGGAGGTGCCAGCGTGGGACTGGTTGACAGGTCTGGGTTCAGTACATTTATACAGAGGGGGAAGTGCCAGCGTGGGTCTGGTTGACAGGTCTGGGTTCAGTACATTTATACAGAGGGGGAGGTGCCAGCGTGGGTCTGGTTGACAGGTCTGGGTTCAGTACATTTATACAGAGGGGGAGGTGCCAGCGTGGGTCTGTTTGACAGGTCTGGGTTCAGTAAAGGTCTGCCAGCCTATTAAAAGGCGTTTGTGCGCTGCGGTGTGTCCTGTCTTAAATGTGTGTGTGTTTGTGTGTGCATGCGTGGGTAAATTATCCGCTTAAAAATATAGATAACTTGTGATTTTAATGTTTTGTATATATATCCAGGATTCAACCGGATAAAAACGACACACTGAAATGCTTGCATCAGTCTAATGAGCAGTTGAGTGAAACAGGCCTATGAGTAGATAAAAATGTAACCTACTGTAGCTCATATATACAACCTACTGTAGCTCATATATATTACCTACTGTAGCTCATATATACAACCTACTGTAGCTCATATATATAACCTACTGTAGCTCATATATACAACCTACTGTAGCTCATATAACCTACTGTAGCTCATATATATAACCTACTGTAGCTCATATATACAACCTACTCTAGCTCATATAACCTATTGTAGCTCATATATGCAACCTACTGTAGCTCATATATATAACCTACTGTAGCTCATATATACAACCTACTGTAGCTCATATATACAACCTACTGTAGCTCATATATATATATAACCTACTGTAGCTCATATATACAACCTACTGTAGCTCATATATACAACGTACTGTAGCTCATATATATAACCTACTGTAGCTCATATATATAATCTACTGTAGCTCATATATATTACCTACTGTAGCTCATATATATAACCTACTGTAGCTCATATATATAACCTACTGTAGCTCATATATACAACCTACTGTAGCTCATATATACAACCTACTGTAGCTCATATATATAACCTACTGTATATCATATATATAACCTACTGTAGCTCATATATACAACCTACTGTAGCTCATATATACAACCGACTGTAGCTCATATATAAAACCTACTGTAGCTCATATAAAAAACCTACTGTAGCTCAAATATACAACGTACTGTAGCTCATATATATAACCTACTGTAGCTAATATATATAACCTACTGTAGCTCATATATACAACCTACTGTAGCTCAAATATGCAACCTAATGTAGCTCATATATATAACCTACTGTAGCTCATATATATAACCCTACTGTAGCTCATATATATAACCTACTGTATCTCATATATCTAACCTACTGTAGCTCATATATATACCCTATTGTAGCTCATATATACAACCTACTGTAGCTCATATATATAACCAACTGTAGCTCATATATGCAACCTACTGTAGCTCATATATATAACCTACTGTAGCACATATATACAACCTACTGTAGCTCATATATATAACCTACTGTAGCTCATATATACAACCTACTGTAGCTCATATATATACCCTGCTGTAGCTCATATATACAACCTACTGTAGCTCATATATACAACGTACTGTAGCTCATATATATAACCTACTGTAGCTCATATATACAACCTACTGTAGCTCATATATATAACCCTACTGTAGATCATATATATAACCTACTGTAGCTCATATATAACCTACTGTAGATCATATATATAACCTACTGTAGCTCATATATATAACCTACTGTATCTCATATATACAACCTACTGTAGCTCATATATACAACCTACTGTAGCTCATATATATAACCCTACTGTAGCTCATATATATAACCTACTGTAGCTCATATATACAACCTACTGTAGCTCATATATACAACCTACTGTAGCTCATATATATAACCTACTGTATCTCATATATACAACCTACTGTAGCTCATATATACAACCTACTGTAGCTCATATATATAAGCTACTGTAGATCATATATATAACCTACTGTAGCTCATATATACAACGTACTGTAGCTCATATATATAACCTACTGCAGCTCATATATATAACCTACTGTAGATCATATATATAACCTACTGTAGCTCATATATATAACCTACTGTATCTCATATATATAACCTATTGCAGCTCATATATATAACCTACTGTATCTCATATATACAACCTACTGTAGCTCATATATATAACCTACTGTATCTCATATATATAACCTACTGTAGATCATATATATAACCTACTGTAGCTCATATAACCTACTGTATCTCATATATATAACCTACTGTAGCTCATATATAACCTATTATATCTCGTATATATAACCTACTGTAGATCATATATATAACCTACTGCAGCTCATATAACCTACTGTATCTCATATATATACCCTATTGTAGCTCATATATACAACCTACTGTAGCTCATATATATAACCTACTGTAGCTCATATATGCAACCTACTGTAGCTCATATATATAACCTACTGTAGCACATATATACAACCTACTGTAGCTCATATATATAACCTACTGAAGCTCATATATACAACATACTGTAGCTCATATATATAACCTACTGCAGCTCATATATATAACCTACTGTAGATCATATATATAACCTACTGTAGCTCATATATATAACCTACTGTATTTCATATATATAACCTATTGCAGCTCATATATATAACCTACTGTATCTCATATATATAACCTACTGTAGCTCATATATATAACCTACTGTATCTCATATATATATAACCTACTGTAGCTCATATATATAACCTACTGAAGATCATATATATAACCTACTGTAGCTCATATATACAACGTACTGTAGCTCATATATATAACCTACTGCAGCTCATATATATAACCTACTGTAGATCTGTTACGTTCCAGCTCCCTAAAGGGAGGGGAACCAGATAACCCATTGCTCAGGCCCACCGATGCCAGCAAAGGGAGTATGGTGTTGTGGTGCGAGAAAAGGACAACAACTAAAAATACCGTAAAACAATGCTTTTATTTAGCCACGGTATTACGTAAATACTAAACAATACTAACGTTCTTGGGAAATTGGGGAGGGCTGGACAGACCAAAGCAAAGAAATAAACAAAACACAACCACTAACCTCCAAGCAACACAAACACATAAGAACCCCTATCTGGCACACGACCCAGGTGCCCTAAACAAACATACAGCTGGTGGTCCGCCCAGGTCTAGCTAGTGGTTCTATACAGAAGTATACCTACGGGTGATGTATACCCCGGGGTAGCTCTAAATCTACTCCCCAACTCCCTAAAGAACAACAAAGGAGAGAAAGACAATTATTACAAATTATAATCACAAACAATCACCAAACAAAATGCTCCGTCCTGCCAACTGGAACACAAAACAGGGATAAACTAATACACACAAAACAAGGCCAAAGGTGCTAAACAAAAATGTCTGGGAATCCATCCCAAAACCATAAAGATCCCCACATGTTACAAACCAACCAGTCAGCAGGAACCGAGAGCGAACTGATCCAAACCTGGGCTTTTTAAAGAGCCCAGGCAGCTGCAGACACTGATGAAGGGGCGGAGTCCCAAGTCCCAATCACCAGTTGAACAACCAATCAGCTGCTGGATCAGTCTCAGAAGCCTTCTTCCCTGTGGGAAACACAAACACAACAACCACCAGCAACAAAACATTCCCAAAAAAACAAACCCAGAACTCTGGGGACGTAACACGCCCCCCCAAAAAAAAATTTGTGCAAACCACTGTTTGCACACAATTAACTCTGGTCCAGGGACACAAACAACGAGCCAGCGGTGGAGGGAATACAGACAACACCTAAAGACAGAGGGATACAAACAACGAGCATAACGAGTCTGCGTCACCACAGACATGCCGAACTCTATCAAGAGCAGCGCCATAGAACGACCTCCCGCAAGAGCAGACACAGAACCGAGCTCCCGCAAGAGCAGACACAGAACCGAGCTCCCGCAAGAGCAGACACAGAACCGAGCTCCCGCAAGAGCAGACACAGAACCGAGCTCCCGCAAGAGCAGACACAGAAGTAGCTCCCGCAAGAGCAGACACAGAAGTAGCTCCCGCAAGAGCAGACACAGAAGTAGCTCCCGCAAGAGCAGACACAGAAGTAGCCCCCGCAAGAGCAGACACAGAAGTAGCTCCCGCAAGAGCAGACACAGAAGTAGCCCCCGCAAGAGCAGACACAGAACTAGCCCCCGCAAGAGCAGACACAGAAGTAGCCCCCGCAAGAGCAGACACAGAAGTAGCTCCCGCAAGAGCAGACACAGAAGTAGCTCCCGCAAGAGCAGACACAGAAGTAGCTCCCGCAAGAGCAGACACAGAAGTAGCTCCCGCAAGAGCAGACACAGAAGTAGCTCCCGCAAGAGCAGACACAGAAGTAGCTCCCGCAAGAGCAGACACAGAAGTAGCTCCCCGCAAGAGCAGACACAGAAGTAGCTCCCGCAAGAGCAGACACAGAAGTAGCTCCCGAAGAGCAGACCCTCCGCAAGAGCAGACACAGAAGTAGCTCCGCAAGAGCAGACACAGAAGTAGCTCCCGCAAGAGCAGACACAGAAGTAGCTCCCGCAAGAGCAGACACAGAAGTAGCTCCCGCAAGAGCAGACACAGAAGTAGCTCCCGCAAGAGCAGGCACAGAAGTAGCTCCGCAAGAGCAGGCACAGAAGTAGCTCCCGCAAGAGCAGGCACAGAAGTAGCTCCCGCAAGAGCAGGCACAGAAGTAGCTCCCGCAAGAGCAGGCAGTCCCGCAAGAGCAGGCAAAACAGAGCTCCCGCAAGAGCAGGCAGAGCTCCCGCAGAGGCACAAACAGAGCTCCCGCAAGAGCAGGCACAAACAGAGCTCCCGCAAGAGCAGGCACAAACAGAGCTCCCGCAAGAGCAGGCACAAACCGAGCTCCCGCAAGAGCAGGCACAAACCGAGCTCCCGCAAGAGCAGACACAGAAGTAGCCCCCGCAAGAGCAGACAAACAGAGCTCCCGCAAGAGCAGACAAACAGAGCTCCCGCAAGAGCAGACAAACAGAGCTCCCGCCAGAGCAGACAAACAGAGCTCCCGCAAGAGCAGACAAACAGAGCTCCCGCAAGAGCAGACAAACAGAGCTCCCGCAAGAGCAGACAAACAGAGCTCCCGCAAGAGCAGACAAACAGAGCTCCCGCAAGAGCAGACAAACAGAGCTCCCGCAAGAGCAGACAAACAGAGCTCCCGCAAGAGCAGACAAACAGAGCTCCCGCAAGAGCAGACAAACAGAGCTCCCGCAAGAGCAGACAAACAGAGCTCCCGCAAGAGCAGACAAACAGAGCTCCCGCAAGAGCAGGCACAAACAGAGCTCCCGCAAGAGCAGGCACAAACAGAGCTCCCGCAAGAGCAGGCACAAACAGAGCTCCCGCAAGAGCAGGCACAAACAGAGCTCCCGCAAGAGCAGGCACAAACAGAGCTCCCGCAAGAGCAGGCACACAGAGCTCCCGCAAGAGCAGACACACAGGAGCAGACAAACAGAGCTCCCGCAAGAGCAGAAAACAGTGGGACCACTAGGCCTTACTCACACCCCACACCCACCCCAACCACTGAGCATCAGGTGGTCTGAGCAACGGGCATCCATATCCCGGACGAGCCCCCATTTGTTACATTCCAGCTCCCTAAAGGGAGGGGAACCAGATAACCCATTGCTCAGGCCCACCGATGCCAGCAAAGGGAGTATGGTGTTGTGGTGCGAGAAAAGGACAACAACTAAAAATACCGTAAAACAATGCTTTTATTTAGCCACGGTATTACGTAAATACTAAACAATACTAACGTTCTTGGGAAATTGGGGAGGGCTGGACAGACCAAAGCAAAGAAATAAACAAAACACAACCACTAACCTCCAAGCAACACAAACACATAAGAACCCCTATCTGGCACACGACCCAGGTGCCCTAAACAAACATACAGCTGGTGGTCCGCCCAGGTCTAGCTAGTGGTTCTAGACAGAAGTATACCTACGGGTGATGTATACCCCGGGGTAGCTCTAAATCTACTCCCCAACTCCCTAAAGAACAACAAAGGAGAGAAAGACAATTATTACAAATTATAATCACAAACAATCACCAAACAAAATGCTCCGTCCTGCCAACTGGAACACAAAACAGGGATAAACTAATACACACAAAACAAGGCCAAAGGTGCTAAACAAAAATGTCTGGGAATCCATCCCAAAACCATAAAGATCCCCACATGTTACAAACCAACCAGTCAGCAGGAACCGAGAGCGAACTGATCCAAACCTGGGCTTTTTAAAGAGCCCAGGCAGCTGCAGACACTGATGAAGGGGCGGAGTCCCAAGTCCCAATCACCAGTTGAACAACCAATCAGCTGCTGGATCAGTCTCAGAAGCCTTCTTCCCTGTGGGAAACACAAACACAACAACCACCAGCAACAAAACATTCCCAAAAAAAACCCAGAACTCTGGGGACGTAACACAAATTTGTGCAAACCACTGTTTGCACACAATTAACTCTGGTCCAGGGACACAAACAACGAGCCAGCGGTGGAGGGAATACAGACAACACCTAAAGACAGAGGGATACAAACAACGAGCATAACGAGTCTGCGTCACCACAGACATGCCGAACTCTATCAAGAGCAGCGCCATAGAACGACCTCCCGCAAGAGCAGACACAGAACCGAGCTCCCGCAAGAGCAGACACAGAACCGAGCTCCCGCAAGAGCAGACACAGAACCGAGCTCCCGCAAGAGCAGACACAGAACCGAGCCCCCGCAAGAGCAGACACAGAAGTAGCTCCCGCAGAGCAGACACAGAAGTAGCTCCCGCAAGAGCAGACACAGAAGTAGCTCCGCAAGAGCAGACACAGAAGTAGCCCCCGCAAGAGCAGACACAGAAGTAGCTCCCGCAAGAGCAGACACAGAAGTAGCCCCGCAAGAGCAGACACAGAACTAGCCCCCGCAAGAGCAGACACAGAAGTAGCCCAAGAGCAGACACAGAAGTAGCCCGCAAGAGCAGACACAGAAGTAGCTCCCGCAAGAGCAGACACAGAAGTAGCTCCCGCAAGAGCAGACACAGAAGTAGCTCCCGCAAGAGCAGACACAGAAGTAGCTCCCGCAAGAGCAGACACAGAAGTCCGCAAGCTAGCTCCCGCAAGAGCAGACACAGAAGTAGCTCCCGCAAGAGCAGACACAGAAGTAGCTCCCGCAAGAGCAGACACAGAAGTAGCTCCCGCAAGAGCAGACACAGAAGTAGCTCCCGCAAGAGCAGACACAGAAGTAGCTCCCGCAAGAGCAGACACAGAAGTAGCTCCCGCAAGAGCAGACACAGAAGTAGCTCCCGCAAGAGCAGACACAGAAGTAGCTCCCGCAAGAGCAGACACAGAAGTAGCTCCCGCAAGAGCAGGCACAGAAGTAGCTCCCGCAAGAGCAGGCACAGAAGTAGCTCCCGCAAGAGCAGGCACAGAAGTAGCTCCCGCAAGAGCAGGCACAGAAGTAGCTCCCGCAAGAGCAGGCACAGAAGTAGCTCCCGCAAGAGCAGGCACAGAAGTAGCTCCCGCAAGAGCAGGCACAAACAGAGCTCCCGCAAGAGCAGGCACAAACAGAGCTCCCGCAAGAGCAGGCACAAACAGAGCTCCCGCAAGAGCAGGCACAAACAGAGCTCCCGCAAGAGCAGGCACAAACAGAGCTCCCGCAAGAGCAGGCACAAACCGAGCTCCCGCAAGAGCAGGCACAAACCGAGCTCCCGCAAGAGCAGACACAGAAGTAGCCCCCGCAAGAGCAGACAAACAGAGCTCCCGCAAGAGCAGACAAACAGAGCTCCCGCAAGAGCAGACAAACAGAGCTCCCGCCAGAGCAGACAAACAGAGCTCCCGCAAGAGCAGACAAACAGAGCTCCCGCAAGAGCAGACAAACAGAGCTCCCGCAAGAGCAGACAAACAGAGCTCCCGCAAGAGCAGACAAACAGAGCTCCCGCAAGAGCAGACAAACAGAGCTCCCGCAAGAGCAGACAAACAGAGCTCCCGCAAGAGCAGACAAACAGAGCTCCCGCAAGAGCAGACAAACAGAGCTCCCGCAAGAGCAGACAAACAGAGCTCCCGCAAGAGCAGACAAACAGAGCTCCCGCAAGAGCAGGCACAAACAGAGCTCCCGCAAGAGCAGGCACAAACAGAGCTCCCGCAAGAGCAGGCACAAACAGAGCTCCCGCAAGAGCAGGCACAAACAGAGCTCCCGCAAGAGCAGGCACAAACAGAGCTCCCGCAAGAGCAGGCACACAGAGCTCCCGCAAGAGCAGACACACAGAGCTCCCGCAAGAGCAGACAAACAGAGCTCCCGCAAGAGCAGACAAACAGTGGGACCACGAGGCCTTACTCACACCACACCCCAACCACTGAGCATCAGGCGGTCTGAGCAACGGGCATCCAAATCCCGGACGAGCCCCCATTTGTTACGTTCCAGCTCCCTAAAGGGAGGGGAACCAGATAACCCATTGCTCAGGCCCACCGATGCCAGCAAAGGGAGTATGGTGTTGTGGTGCGAGAAAAGGACAACAACTAAAAATACCGTAAAACAATGCTTTTATTTAGCCACGGTATTACGTAAATACTAAACAATACTAACGTTCTTGGGAAATTGGGGAGGGCTGGACAGACCAAAGCAAAGAAATAAACAAAACACAACCACTAACCTCCAAGCAACACAAACACATAAGAACCCCTATCTGGCACACGACCCAGGTGCCCTAAACAAACATACAGCTGGTGGTCCGCCCAGGTCTAGCTAGTGGTTCTAGACAGAAGTATACCTACGGGTGATGTATACCCCGGGGTAGCTCTAAATCTACTCCCCAACTCCCTAAAGAACAACAAAGGAGAGAAAGACAATTATTACAAATTATAATCACAAACAATCACCAAACAAAATGCTCCGTCCTGCCAACTGGAACACAAAACAGGGATAAACTAATACACACAAAACAAGGCCAAAGGTGCTAAACAAAAATGTCTGGGAATCCATCCCAAAACCATAAAGATCCCCACATGTTACAAACCAACCAGTCAGCAGGAACCGAGAGCGAACTGATCCAAACCTGGGCTTTTTAAAGAGCCCAGGCAGCTGCAGACACTGATGAAGGGGCGGAGTCCCAAGTCCCAATCACCAGTTGAACAACCAATCAGCTGCTGGATCAGTCTCAGAAGCCTTCTTCCCTGTGGGAAACACAAACACAACAACCACCAGCAACAAAACATTCCCAAATAAAACGAACCCAGAACTCTGGGGACGTAACAAGATCATATATATATAACCTACTGTAGCTCATATATATAACCTACTGTATCTCATATATATAACCTATTGCAGCTCATATATATAACCCTACTGTAGATCATATATATAACCTACTGTAGCTCATATATATAACCTACTGTAGCTCATATATACAACCTACTGTAGCTCATATATACAACCTACTGTAGCTCATATATACAACCTACTGTAGCTCATATATATAACCTACTGTATATCATATGTATAACCTACTGTAGCTCATATATACAACCTACTGTAGCTCATATATACAACCTACTGTAGCTCATATATATAACCCTACTGTAGATCATATATATAACCTACTGTAGCTCATATATATAACCTACTGTAGATCATATATATAACCTACTGTAGCTCATATATATAACCTACTGTATCTCATATATACAACCTACTGTAGCTCATATATACAACCTACTGTAGCTCATATATATAACCCTACTGTAGCTCATATATATAACCTACTGTAGCTCATATATATAACCCTACTGTAGCTCATATATACAACCTACTGTAGCTCATATATACAACCTACTGTAGCTCATATATATAACCTACTGTATATCATATATATAACCTACTGTAGCTCATATATACAACCTACTGTAGCTCAAATATGCAATCTACTGTAGCTCATATATATAACCTACTGTAGCTCATATATATATTACCTACTGTAGCTCATATATATAACCTACTGTATCTCATATATCTAACCTACTGTAGCTCATATATATACCCTATTGTAGCTCATATATACAACCTACTGTAGCTCATATATATAACCTACTGTAGCTCATATATGCAACCTACTGTAGCTCATATATATAACCTACTGTAGCACATATATACAACCTACTGTAGCTCATATATATAACCTACTGTAGCTCATATATACAACCTACTGTAGCTCATATATATACC
The DNA here is from genome assembly GCA_029465975.1 of Dallia pectoralis. NCBI lineage: Eukaryota > Metazoa > Chordata > Actinopteri > Esociformes > Umbridae > Dallia > Dallia pectoralis. The sequence continues at coordinate 28,744,251 of CM055731.1, read as the reverse complement.
CTACTGTAGCTCATATATACAACCTACTGTAGCTCATATATACAACGTACTGTAGCTCATATATATAACCTACTGTAGCTCATATATACAACCTACTGTAGCTCATATATACAACGTACTGTAGCTCATATATACAACCTACTGTAGCTCATATATATAACCTACTGTATCTCATATATATAACCTACTGTAGATCATATATATAACCTACTGTAGCTCATATATATAACCTATTGTATCTCATATATATAACCTACTGTAGATCATATATATAACCTACTGCAGCCCATATAACCTACTGTATCTCATATATATACCCTACTGTAGCTCATATATATAACCTACTGTAGCTCATATATATAACCTACTTTAGCTCATATATGCAACCTACTGTAGCTCATATATATAACCTACTGTAGCACATATATACAACCTACTGTAGCTCATATACAGTCCCTGACAAAAGTCTTGTCGCTTATCTATTTTCTAGAAACACCTGCTATTAACCAGACTTTTAATTAATCAATTGGTGTTAGAAATAGCTCATATGAAAAGCTAAAACCTTCCCAAATGATGTTTAATCCACAGAAATGAATTAGTTTCACTGAAAAAAGATGTATCATTTAATTAAGACAGAAAGGTCAAATTTTGGCAAGACAAAAGTTTTGTCGCCTATACAGAAATTGAACACATTTACTGCAAATACAAAAATATGTCAGCAAATTAAGTAGTGGTGCTGTGAGGTCCAAATTGAATATCTTGTATGACTTCCATGAGCTTGAAGGACTGCATCCATGCGGTTTGGCAAGGATTCATACAATTTATTGATGAAGTCATCAGGAATAGCAAAGAAAGCAGTCTTGCATGCCTCCCAGAGTTCATCAATATACTTTGGTTTCGTCTTCCATGCTTCCTCTTTCATCCTACCCCACATATGCTCAATGATGTTTATGTCTGGTGACTGGGCTGGCCAATCCTGGAGCATCTTGATCTTCTTCACCTTGAGGAACTTTGATGTGGAGATGGAAGTATGTGATGGTGCAACATCCTGCTGCAGAATTTGTCCTATTTTATGGATGGGAATATAAGAGGTAGCTAAGATTTCTTGGTATTTTAGACTATTGATGTTGCCTTCCGCCCTGCAGATCTCTTGCACACCCCCATACTGGAAGTAACCCCAGACCATGATTTTTCCGCCACCAAAATTGTTTTCTGGGTGAATCTCGGATCCATGCGGGCTCCAGTAGGTGTCCTGCAATATTTGCGGTGACTGTGGTGTAATTCAACAGAAGATTCATCTGAAAAATCCACCTTCTTCCACTTTTCCAGCGTCCATCCTTTTAGGAGGCTGTGGGCCTTGGAAATGCAACACGGTTTTTCAATTGTCTTTTGTTTAGTGCTGGCTTCTGGGCACTGATTCGACCATGGAGGCCATTTTGAGACAGAATCCGACAAACTGTTCTGGTTGAAACAGGGACTTCAGGTGACCAGGTCTCGTGGAGCTCTGCTGCAGTGGAAAATGGGCTGGCCTTGGATTTTCGAGCCAACAAACGGTCCTCTCGAGCAGTTGTCTTGAGGGGTCTGCCTGACCTGGGCTTGTCAAAAACGTCTCCAGTGTCTTCAGATGTTTTTTTTTATCCTCTGTACTTGACGCTGAGACACATTGAAGGTGTCTGCCACATCAGCAGTGGATCTGGTTTTCAGCCTCTTGATAATCAAAACTTTAGTCTCAGGGTGAAACTTAGGCATGTTTGCAGAGGTCTAGTTGCAGTTGATGTGAAGGTCCAGTGTACTGTGGTTGTTTTTATACACACCTGAGACCTAATTGATCCATTATTAGTCACAGGTGAAGCTCATATGACAAGGCGACAACACTTATGTCTTTGCAAAAATTGACTCAATGGGCTTTACCAAGCTGTGAATATTAGAATACTTTTTGACAGTTTAATTTTGCACTGAAACATTATTACAAAAGCTGTTGGGATTAAAATGAGCCATTTCTTGTAAAAACATCTTGATTAGAAATATATTTCAGCGGCACTTCAGGTCAATTTGTACACAAGCGACAAGACTTTTGTCAGGGACTGTATATAACCTACTGTAGCTCATATATACAACCTACTGTAGCTCATATATATACCCTACTGTAGCTCATATATACAACCTACTGTAGCTCATATATACAACGTACTGTAGCTCATATATATAACCTACTGTAGCTCATATATACAACCTACTGTAGCTCATATATATAACCCTACTGTAGATCATATATATAACCTACTGTAGCTCATATATATAACCTACTGTAGATCATATATATAACCTACTGTAGCTCATATATATAACCTACTGTATCTCATATATACAACCTACTGTAGCTCATATATACAACCTACTGTAGCTCATATATATAACCCTACTGTAGATCATATATACAACCTACTGTAGCTCATATATATAACCTACTGTATATCATATATATAACCTACTGTAGCTCATATATACAACCTACTGTAGCTCATATATACAACCTACTGTAGCTCATATATATAACCTACTGTAGATCATATATATAACCTACTGTAGCTCATATATATAACCTATTGCAGCCCATATAACCTACTGTATCTCATATATATACCCTACTGTAGCTCATATATATAACCTACTGTAGCTCATATATATAACCTACTTTAGCTCATATATGCAACCTACTGTAGCTCATATATATAACCTACTGTAGCACATATATACAACCTACTGTAGCTCATATATATAACCTACTGTAGCTCATATATACAACCTACTGTAGCTCATATATATACCCTACTGTAGCTCATATATATAACCTACTGTAGCTCATATATACAACCTACTGTAGCTCATATATATAACCCTACTGTAGATCATATATATAACCTACTGTAGCTCATATATATAACCTACTGTAGATCATATATATAACCTACTGTAGCTCATATATATAACCTACTGTATCTCATATATACAACCTACTGTAGCTCATATATACAACCTACTGTAGCTCATATATATAACCCTACTGTAGATCATATATACAACCTACTGTAGCTCATATATATAACCTACTGTATATCATATATATAACCTACTGTAGCTCATATATACAACCTACTGTAGCTCATATATACAACCTACTGTAGCTCATATATATAACCTACTGTAGATCATATATATAACCTACTGTAGCTCATATATATAACCTATTGCAGCCCATATAACCTACTGTATCTCATATATATACCCTACTGTAGCTCATATATATAACCTACTGTAGCTCATATATATAACCTACTTTAGCTCATATATGCAACCTACTGTAGCTCATATATATAACCTACTGTAGCACATATATACAACCTACTGTAGCTCATATATATAACCTACTGTAGCTCATATATACAACCTACTGTAGCTCATATATATACCCTACTGTAGCTCATATATATAACCTACTGTAGCTCATATATACAACCTACTGTAGCTCATATATATAACCCTACTGTAGATCATATATATAACCTACTGTAGCTCATATATATAACCTACTGTAGATCATATATATAACCTACTGTAGCTCATATATATAACCTACTGTATCTCATATATACAACCTACTGTAGCTCATATATACAACCTACTGTAGCTCATATATATAACCCTACTGTAGATCATATATACAACCTACTGTAGCTCATATATATAACCTACTGTATATCATATATATAACCTACTGTAGCTCATATATACAACCTACTGTAGCTCATATATACAACCTACTGTAGCTCATATATATAACCTACTGTAGATCATATATATAACCTACTGTAGCTCATATATATAACCTATTGCAGCTCATATATATAACCTTACTGTAGATCATATATATAACCTACTGTAGCTCATATATATAACCTACTGTAGCTCATATATACAACCTACTGTAGCTCATATATACAACCTACTGTAGCTCATATATATAACCTACTGTATATCATATATATAACCTACTGTAGCTCATATATACAACCTACTGTAGCTCATATATACAACCTACTGTAGCTCATATATATAACCTACTGTAGATCATATATATAACCTACTGTAGCTCATATATACAACGTACTGTAGCTCATATATATAACCTACTGCAGCTCATATATATAACCTACTGTAGATCATATATATAACCTACTGTAGCTCATATATATAACCTACTGTATATCATATATATAACCTATTGCAGCTCATATATATAACCTTACTGTAGATCATATATATAACCTACTGTAGCTCATATATATAACCCACTGTAGCTCATATATACAACCTACTATAGCTCATATATACAACCTACCGTAGCTCATATATATAACCTACTGTATATCATATATATAACCTACTGTAGCTCATATATACAACCTACTGTAGCTCATATATACAACCTACTGTAGCTCATATATATAACCTACTGTAGATCATATATATAACCTACTGTAGTTCATATATACAACGTACTGTAGCTCATATATATAACCTACTGCAGCTCATATATATAACCTACTGTAGCTCATATATACAACCTACTGTAGCTCATATATATACCCTACTGTAGCTCATATATACAACCTACTGTAGCTCATATATATAACCTACTGTATATCATATATATAACCTACTGTAGCTCATATATATAACCTACTGTAGCTCATATATACAACGTACTGTAGCTCATATATATAACCTACTGCAGCTCATATATATAACCTACTGTAGATCATATATATAACCTACTGTAGCTCATATATATAACCTACTGTATATCATATATATAACCTATTGCAGCTCATATATATAACCTTACTGTAGATCATATATATATTCTACTGTAGCTCATATATATAACCTACTGCAGCTCATATATATAACCTACTGTAGCTCATATATACAACCTACTGTAGCTCATATATATAACCTTACTGTAGATCATATATATAACCTACTGTAGCTCATATATATAACCCACTGTAGCTCATATATACAACCTACTGTAGCTCATATATACAACCTACCGTAGCTCATATATATAACCTACTGTATATCATATATATAACCTACTGTAGCTCATATATATACCCTACTGTAGCTCATATATACAACCTACTGTAGCTCATATATATACCCTACTGTAGCTCATATATACAACCTACTGTAGCTCATATATACAACGTACTGTAGCTCATATATATAACCTACTGTAGCTCATATATACAACCTACTGTAGCTCATATATATAACCCTACTGTAGATCATATATATAACCTACTGTAGCTCATATATATAACCTACTGTAGATCATATATATAACCTACTGTAGCTCATATATATAACCTACTGTAGCTCATATATATAACCTACTGTAGCTCATATATACAACCTACTGTAGCTCATATATATAACCCTACTGTAGATCATATATATAACCTACTGTAGCTCATATATATAACCTGCTGTAGCTCATATATACAACCTACTGTAGCTCATATATACAACCTACTGTAGCTCATATATATAACCTACTGTATATCATATATATAACCTACTGTAGCTCATATATACAACCTACTGTAGCTCATATATACAACCTACTGTAGCTCATATATATAACCTACTGTAGATCAAATATATAACCTACTGTAGCTCATATATACAACGTACTGTAGCTCATATATATAACCTACTGCAGCTCATATATATAACCTACTGTAGATCATATATATAACCTACTGTAGCTCATATATATAACCTACTGTATATCATATATATAACCTATTGCAGCTCATATATATAACCTTACTGTAGATCATATATATAACCTACTGTAGCTCATATATATAACCCACTGTAGCTCATATATACAACCTACTGTAGCTCATATATACAACCTACCGTAGCTCATATATATAACCTACTGTATATCATATATATAACCTACTGTAGCTCATATATACAACCTACTGTAGCTCATATATACAACCCACTGTAGCTCATATATATAACCTACTGTAGATCATATATATAACCTACTGTAGCTCATATATACAACGTACTGTAGCTCATATATATAACCTACTGCAGCTCATATATATAACCTACTGTAGATCATATATATAACCTACTGTAGCTCATATATATAACCTACTGTATTTCATACATATAACCTATTGCAGCTCATATATATAACCTACTGTATCTCATATATATAACCTACTGTAGCTCATATATATAACCTACTGTATCTCATATATATATAACCTACTGTAGATCATATATATAACCTACTGTAGCTCATACATATAACCTACTGTAGCTCATATATACAACCTACTGTAGCTCATATATATAACCCTACTGTAGATCATATATATAACCTACTGTAGCTCATATATATAACCTACTGTAGATCATATATATAACCTACTGTAGCTCATATATATAACCTACTGTATCTCATATATACAACCTACTGTAGCTCATATATACAACCTACTGTAGCTCATATATATAACCCTACTGTAGATCATATATATAACCTACTGTAGCTCACATATATAACCTACTGTAGCTCATATATACAACCTACTGTAGCTCATATATACAACCTACTGTAGCTCATATATATAACCTACTGTAGATCATATATATAACCTACTGTAGCTCATATATACAACGTACTGTAGCTCATATATATAACCTACTGCAGCTCATATATATAACCTATTGCAGCTCATATATATAACCCTACTGTAGATCATATATATAACCTACTGTAGCTCATATATATAACCTACTGTAGCTCATATATACAACCTACTGTAGCTCATATATACAACCTACTGTAGCTCATATATATAACCTACTGTATATCATATATATAACCTACTGTAGCTCATATATACAACCTACTGTAGCTCATATATACAACCTACTGTAGCCCATATATATAACCTACTGTAGATCATATATATAACCTACTGTAGCTCATATATACAACGTACTGTAGCTCATATATATAACCTACTGTATCTCATATATACAACCTACTGTAGCTCATATATACAACCTACTGTAGCTCATATATATAACCCTACTGTAGATCATATATATAACCTACTGTAGCTCATATATATAACCTACTGTAGCTCATATATACAACCTACTGTAGCTCATATATACAACCTACTGTAGCTCATATATATAACCTACTGTATATCATATATATAACCTACTGTAGCTCATATATACAACCTACTGTAGCTCATATATACAACCTACTGTAGCTCATATATATAACCTACTGTAGATCATATATATAACCTACTGTAGCTCATATATACAACGTACTGTAGCTCATATATATAACCTACTGCAGCTCATATATATAACCTACTGTAGATCATATATATAACCTACTGTAGCTCATATATATAACCTACTGTATCTCATATATATAACCTATTGCAGCTCATATATATAACCCTACTGTAGATCATATATAACCTACTCTAGCTCATATATATAACCTACTGTAGCTCATATATACAACCTACTGTAGCTCATATATACAACCTACTGTAGCTCATATATATAACCTACTGTATATCATATGTATAACCTACTGTAGCTCATATATACAACCTACTGTAGCTCATATATACAACCTACTGTATCTCATATATATAACCCTACTGTAGCTCATATATACAACCTACTGTAGCTCATATATATAACCTACTGCAGCTCATATATATAACCTACTGTATCTCATATATATAACCTATTGCAGCTCATATATATAACCCTACTGTAGATCATATATATAACCTACTGTAGCTCATATATATAACCTACTGTAGCTCATATATACAACCTACTGTAGCTCATATATACAACCTACTGTAGCTCATATATATAACCTACTGTATATCATATGTATAACCTACTGTAGCTCATATATACAACCTACTGTAGCTCATATATACAACCTACTGTAGCTCATATATATAACCCTACTGTAGCTCATATATACAACGTACTGTAGCTCATATATACAACCTACTGCAGCTCATATATATAACCTACTGTAGATCATATATATAACCTACTGTAGCTCATATATATAACCTACTGTATCTCATATATATAACCTATTTCAGCTCATATATATAACCTACTGTATCTCATATATATAACCTACTGTAGCTCATATATATAACCTACTGTATCTCATATATATAACCTACTGTAGATCATATATATAACCTACTGTAGCTCATATAACCTACTGTATCTCATATATATAACCTACTGTAGCTCATATATATAACCTATTGTATCTCATATATATAACCTAATGTAGATCATATATATAACCTACTGCAGCTCATATAACCTACTGTATCTCATATATATAACCTACTGTAGATCATATATATAACCTACTGTAGCTCATATAACCTACTGTATCTCATATATATAACCTACTGTAGATCATATATATAACCTACTGTAGCTCATATAACCTATTGTAGCTCATATATACAACCTACTGTAACTCGTATAGAACGACAATCACAAAATATGTGACAATAATAACAGTCGTGATAATGATTAATTGGTTATTAAAACAATTCACCTAAATGAACAGATATTTGCTTTGATACTAAAATATGGAAACAAATCTAATCCACGTAGTTGATGATGTTGATGAACAACTCTTTTAGTCAGCTTTCCCAGAGTGCATTGTGTCTCCCAGCATTCCAAACTGCCGGCCGCCAACCGGGCCGGTGACATCACTCATTCACAGTAATACCACACTCTCCTCTTGCACCCTTTAGCTCTGGCCAGGCAGGTTGCCAAGGCGATGTGGAGGCCAGCTCCAGTGTTGTTCTATCTGGATAAACCGGAGGCACCCGGAGGAGGCGTGGCTCCTGGCTCCTCTCATCTCCTCTCATCTCCTTTAAACTGATGAACCCACTTTGGAAGAAACAAACAATTCCTGAATACCACTTCAGGTTTCCATGGTGCTCCTGTCCCTCTACGCTCTACTGCACAGCCACTCCTGGGGTGTGTAGATGGTTTGGTGTTGGGTATTTTGGTGTGTCATGGGTAGATGGTTTGGTGTCCACACACACATACACACACACACACACACACACACAGACACACACACACACACACACACACACACACACACACACACACACACACACACACACACACACACACACACACAGTTTTTCTTCCTGCAGTTTTTGTATATATAAATACTTAAGTAACTTTCCAAAATATCATGTGTTTAGTTTGTCTATATTATCTTGTGTTGTTTCTAGTTGTGTCTAGTACCAGAATGCTACAGTACCAGTAACATATGGTACCAGAATGCTACAGTACCAGTAACATATGGTACCAGAAGGCTACAGTACCAGTAACATATAGTACCAGAATGCTACAGTACCAGTAACATATGGTACCAGAATGCTACAGTACCAGTAACATATAGTACCAGAATGCTACAGTACCAGTAACATATGGTACCAGAATGCTACAGTACCAGTAACATATGGTACCAGAAGACTAAAGTACCAGTAACATATAGTGCCAGAAGGCGACTGTACCAGTAACATATGGTACCAGAATGCTACAGTACCAGTAACATATGGTACCAGAATGCTACAGTACCAGTAACATATAGTGCCAGAATGCTACAGTACCAGAACAATATGAATCAGATGGATCAACATAGTCGGTTGACAGTGTGGTAAAGGGTCTTAGGAGGCAGTTGGAACGCAGACAGACCTGTCAAATCTTAAGGAGTTAAAGAGGAATTGAGTGTCTCCAGAACTTCACTATCTCTGGATCTCTCTGGCATGCATGACAACATCTGTTCTGAGATATTACAGTCTATAATCGGAACTGTGGAGGAACTGGGGACTTTCCCAAGTAGTGGGATGGTCTTACAATGTAATGACCAGGTCATGAGGTTATTATTCACATGATGTGACCAATGAAGTGGCTGCATTCAGATGATCAGTTCTCCCATGTATTCATTGGCCAGTCATTCTATTAAAACAAATATTTATCAAAATGAGTAGTTAAATAAAAATGCAAGTATATTAAATTAACTGAACAATATGTCTAATGAATGAAATGATTATTTGTGGATAAAGCAAACAAACAAATAAAGCATAAAAAGTGTTTATTGAGTAACTGTGAGGAACGGAGATCTGTTCCTCTCTATGCCGGAGTTGGCACTCCCTCTGACAGTTGAGAGACGGAGAAATCAAAGACAATCCAGTGCACCTGAGTTTCTCTGCACCTGTTTTCTGTTACGGTCAATCAGTTCTGTATTTAGTTAAGTTCTGTTCTGTCAGCCAGTGTCGGGTCATTAGTTGAGTGTATGTAATGTTTAAATGCCTGTTTGCATGAATGAATGTACGTACATATGTTTAAGATACTTAGTTTATCCTGTTGAAGGTATGTGACCCAAAGAAAGGACGCAGCAGAGTTTTAAATACTGCCAGCCTAATTTCAACGGTACGCGGTACGGTCAGGACCACCTCTTCCTCCACGACCATCAGCTCCACTGCCTGTCTGGGTACCGGCCGACTACAGAGCAACTCAATGACGGGGAGACACACCTAGCTCTGCACCACCCAGCTCTTACCACCCAGCTCTGGTCTCTCTCTGCCTGCTCCGTGATGAGTTGCTATCCCCAGTCAAGCGGTACAGCACCCGTTCACCCCCAGCTCGGATGAACAGCAATTTTACTTCCAGGGAATTGCCCAAATTTCGTTCGGGGGGGGCTACTACCTCCCCAACCGGGTTGGGTTCATAGTTCCATTTTGTTATTTTGTAATTCGAAGTGTTTCGGTTCTAGTTCCGTCAGGGTGGCCTAGTGGTTAGGGACTAGGGCTTTGGTCTGGAAGGTACCTGGTTCTAATCCCCCCACCACCAAGGTGAAAACCGCGTCATTCTGTCCTTGAGCAAGACAGTTAACCCTAAAAATGCTGCCGTGACGTGGAAGTCAAATTAGGTAACTGATTAGGGCTGCCCCCTGCACCTCAGGGCTGGGTAAAATGCAGAGAACACCTTTCAGTTTAAGACATTCAGTTGTACAACTGACAATATTGGTCTATTCTATTCTATTTTGTTAAACACAGAGTCGATTTTTGGTAAGGTGAGAGGGAGCTCTGAGGACTGGCCACCCCTCAGAGTCTGGCCCCTCTCTGGGTTTCTTCCAAGGTTCCAACCCTACTTTTTATAGCCCCTGCAAATAAAGTATTGTTGTTACTTGTAGGCTGCTATCTGTAAAAGCTCTTTGTGCCAACTGCTGCTGTTAAATGGGCTTTATAAAATTAACATATTACTATTGTAGACTGCATCTAAAGGTTTTAGAGTGTCTTCTGCATTTTGATGAACGGTGTCTACCAATAACAAAGATGCAGATTTTTTTATTCTGCCTTTTTATAGTTTGAAGATATTACCTTTCATTTTTATGTAGGATTTTATCCAAATGGCTATTTGTATATGCTGGAACTTGGACAATAATCTTGCCCAGGTAAAGAACACTTTTACTTTCTGTAAATTTGGTAATGTTGAACTAATATTTGTCCTTATTAATTCAAATGCAACCCTTGTTTACTTTGACTGATTATCATTTCTATATTCTGGTGCGACAACTTGTGACCTTAACCCAACCCCATCCTGCGCCTAACCATCACCCAAAATACATCCCCTTTCCAGATAATACTTACACATTCCCCCCCTACCCCCTCCTCCCTGGACCCGCCTGTTTCCCACCCATTTTATTAGTTCATCACATCTAAATGTGATTGTTTTTCTTTGTTTTGGTGATCCTGTGTTTGGTTTGTTTTTAATTGATATTTCAGTTAAATGGGGAGCTGCACGGACTTGTGCTCGTGCTTATATCCACATTCATTTGGATGTGGATTTCACTACTCAGAACCTAACCCTAACCCTAACTCTAACTCTAACCCTAACCCTAACCCTAACCCTAACCCTAACCCTAATATGTTACCAACACTCTCTGATCTCACCATCTGCTTACAGAGTTCCGTAACTCCCGCCTGCTAGCATATGGTGGTCCTATTCAATGGTCCAGAGAGAGAAAGGGAACAAGGGAGAAAAGAAAAAAGCCTATTTTCATGTGCTGGGTAGCAGGCAACAGATGACTGAAAGGAAGAGAGAGGGTCAGAGAGAGAGGGTCAAAGAGAGAGGGTCAAAACCACCATCTGCCTGTTTCTTTCTAGTGTGCAGCCTTTAGCTGCTAGCACTCTGATGTGACTCCAGCACCGCCTGGAATGTGGAGTGGCTGTTTGCTGTGGCCGAGGTAAAACGAGTCGATAGGAGATCAGGCATTGAGCACCCGATTCGCCGCTTACAGCACTTTAAAATTCATAGCTCCACAGGTGCACTTCTCTTTCTACTTCTCCTGTTCTCCTCATTTCTCTCTGCCCCTCCTCTCACTGCTTCAACAGAAGGAACTACAGGACTGTTTTGGAGTGAAGGAAAAAAGAGTAGAGAATGCAAAATATGGGGTGAGATCTAATGTTCATAAGGACTAATGGGTTGAGACCTGATGTCCATAAGGACTGATGGGTTGAGACCTGATGTCCATAAGGACCGATGGGTTGAGACCTGATGTCCATAAGGACTGATGGGTTGAGACCTGATGTCCATAAGGACTGATTGGTTGAGACCTGATGTCCATAAGGACTGATGGGTTAAAACCTGATGTCCATAAGGACTAATGGGTTGAGACCTGATCTCCATAAGGACTGATGGGTTGAGACCTGATGTCCATAAGGAGTGATGGGTTGAGACCTGATGCCCATAAGGACTGATGGGTTAAAACCTGATGTCGATAAGGACTGATGGGGTTGAGACCTGATGTCCATAAGGACTGATAGGTCGAGACCTAATGTTCATAAGGACTAATGGGTTGAGACCTGATGTCCATAAGGACTAATGGGTTGAGACCTGATGTCCATAAGGTGTGATGGGTTGAGACCTGATGTCCATAAGGTGTGATGGGTTGAGACCTAATGTTCATAAAGACTAATGGGTTGAGACCTGATGTCCATAAGGACTAATGGGTTGAGACCTGAGGTCCATAAGGTGTGATGGGTTGAGACCTGATGTCCATAAGGACGCGCTCCAAATTTCATACAGAGTCATTAACACTCTTTTCTTTCCACTCTTCCGTTCATCTCTGGACGTTTCATCTCAGCCACCTAATCTCTAAATTGATTTGAGTTATTTATGTTTATTCCTTCCTGACAAAGTAGCAAAAAGAAGGTGGTGGAGGAGGTGACGGTGGAGGAGGAGGTGGAGAAGGAAGGGGAGGTGGATGAGGACGTGGGGACAATGATAGCAGGTTGCATTAATACCACGTTTTTTGCTCTGAACAAATCTGTTTTATTATACTCCAGGTTGAGTTTTGTTTTTGCTCCGCACTTTCAAAGTGATTTGCCGCATAACTCATGAAAGGCTTTAGTTTAGCACACATTTAACACAAAAAGGAGTAAAATTCCTGATCCACTTGTGTTGCAGAGGAATGTGGTGCGGCACGCTGAGTGGGTGGAAGCCGGGCACAGTGCTGTGGTTTGTGCCAGAAACAGACCCACACCACCACACCCCTGGGAACATTTATGTGTGCCTGTTGAGTGGCCAGGTTCTGGTGTGAGTGGCCGGGTGCTTGTGTGAGTGGCCGGGTTCTGGTGATCCAACTACTGATGAGTGGCCGGGTTCTGGTGATCCAACTACTGCTGAGTGGCCGGGTTCTGGTGATCCAACTTCTGCTGAGTGGCCGGGTTCTGGTGATCCAACTACTGATGACTGGCCGGGTTCTGGTGATCCAACTACTGCTGAGTGGCCGGGTTCTGGTGATCCAACTACTGATGACTGGCCGGGTTCTGGTGATCCAACTACTGATGAGTGGCCGGGTTCTGGTGATCCAACTACTGCTCACTGGCCGGCTTCTGGTGATCCAACTACTGCTGAGTGGCTGGGTTCTGGTGATCCAACTACTGCTGAGTGGCCGGGTTCTGGTGATCCAACTGCTGCTGAGTGGCCGGGTTCTGGTGATCCAACTACTGCTGAGTGGCCGGGTTCTGGTGATCCAACTACTGCTGAGTTGCCGGGTTCTGGTGATCCAACTACTGCTGAGTGGCCGGGTTCTGGGGATCCAACTACAATTACATTTACATTTTGCGCATTTAGCAGACGCTCTTATCCAGAGCGACTTACAATAACTGCAGGCATTTCATATAGCTAAAACACACATCAAAAAGGCAATAAGTACGTTGTTCCTGGGTTGGTGCAGGCGGAAGTGCTAGAGATAGAAGGGGTGCTAGGAGAGGAGGAATGGGTGATAATCGTAGAGGAATGATTCCGTAGTGGAGTTTCGAACAGGCAAGAGTTGTGGAGCTCCATTCATGGAGCTACTGGAGGTACAGTTTGAAGATTGGTAGAGAGTCCAATGATCTGATCTCCAGAGTGGAGTTGTTCCACCATTGCGGGGCAAGCACAGAGAACAATTTAGACTGAGCAGATCGGGAGTTACCAAGAGGCCTGAGGTGGCAGAACGAAGTGCTTGCGTGGGTGTGTACGGCTTGATTAGTGACTGGATGTAGAAGGGAGCGGTTCCTCTTACTGCCCCATAGGCTAGCACCATGGTTTTGTAGTGGATGCGTGCTTCGACCGGGAGCCAGTGTAGTGTGCGGAACTGCTGAGTGACGTGGGAGAACTTTCGTAGATTGAAGATCAGGCGGGCTGCTGCAGGGGTTTGATGGCGCACACTGGGAGGCCAGCCAGAAGGGAGTTGCAGTAGTCGAGACGGGAGATGATAAGTGCCTGGATCAGCACTTGTGCGGCTTCCTGCGTAAGATACGGCCTTACTTTCCGAATGTTATAGAGCATGTACCGGCAAAACCGGGACACCGCCTTGATGTGTGCAAAAAATGAGAGGGAGTTGTCAAGGGTCACGCCAAGGGCGGGCAGGCTCTTCCTTTGAAGAAGAGCAGTTCAGTTTTGCCTAGGTTGAGTTTCAGATGGTGTGCAGACATCCAGGCCGAGATGTCAGTCAGACATGCAGAGATACGGGATGCTACCTGGGTGTCAGACTGTGGGAATAAGAAAAATAGTTGGGTATCATCTGCATAGCAGTGATAGGAGAGGCCATGAGAGGATATGACAGAGCCAAGAGACCGGGTGTATAAGGAGAAAAGGAGAGGGCCTAGGACCGATCCTTGGGAGACCCCAGTGACAAGGGGCTGCATGTTCGACGGCGAGCCTCGCCACACCACCTGGTAAAAACGGTCCGACAAGTAAGAGGAAAACCAGGAATGCACCGCTCCTGAGATCCCCAGGTCAGAGAGGGTGGAGAGCAGGATCTGATGGTTCACTGTGGCAGCAGATAGGTCTAGTAGAATGAGAACAGAGGAGAGAGAGTTGGCTTGGGCCTTGCGTAGGGCTTCAGTTACACAGAGCAGCGCTGTTTCAGTTGAGTGGCCCGTCTTGAATCCTGAATGGTTAGGGTCCAGGAGATTGTTCTGCGAGCGGTAGGAGGACAGTTGGTCACCTACGACACGTTCAAGCGTTTTGGAAAGGAAGGACAAGAGGGACACGGGTCTGTAGTTGTTGACATCCGACGGGTCGAGAGACGGTTTCTTGAGGAGCCGAGTCACTCTGACCATCTTGAAGTCGGAAGGGACACATCATGAGGTTAGAAAAGTGTTTATTAGTGATGTGAGATATGGAAGAAGGTCCGTGGAGATGGACTGAAGGAGAGGGGAAGGGATAGGGTCAAGCGGGCATGTTGTCGGACGGCTGGATTGGACCAGTTGCAGGGTGTCTTCCGGACCGAGCGTGGAGAAGGAGTTCAGACCAGGTAGTCAGTGTGAGGGGAAATAGCGATTTCTGGCAGATGGGTGAATGATGCTCGAATGTTGTCCACTTTCTGTTGAAAGTGGGTAAGAAAGATATCAGCAGAAAGGGACAATGACGGAAGAGGTGGAGGAGGGTTGAGGAGTGCGGAGAAGGTGGAGAAGAGCTTTTATGGGTTGGATGCGGAGTACTGGAATTTCTGGTGATAGAAAGCAGCTTTAGCGGTGGTTAGATTAGAGTTGAAGGCAGTGAGGAGGGACTGGAGGGGAGCCAAGTCGCTTTGAATTTTGGTGGATCTCCATTTGCGCTCGGCTGCACGAAGTTCTCTCCTGTGGCTACGTAGGGTTTCATTTAGCCACGGCACAGGAGGTGCGGCTCGGGCTGGCCGGGAGGAAAGAGGGCAGAGCGAGTCATAGGATGTAGATAGCGATGCTAGAAGGGTGGAAGAGGCAGATTCCGTAGACAGGAGGGAGAAGGATTCGGGAGACGGGAGGGATGAAAGAACAGAAGCAGCAAGATCAGATGGGGAGAGGGATCGTGTGTTCATGCGACCCACCACCAGACTGGGAGTTGATGATGCACGAGAAGAGAGGGAGAGGGAAAATGAGACTAGGAAGTGGTCCGATAGCGGTAGGGGTGTGGTCTTAAAGTTGGTCAGCGGGCAGCATCTGGTGAAGACGAGGTCCAACACATTGCCTGTGATGTGAGTCGCCGTTGACTGGGTGAGGCTGAGGCCAAACAACGAGAGGAGAGGTAGGACGGATGAGCCTAAGAAGGTGTTGAATGTGGTCGTTGGCAGGTTGAAGTCACCTAGCAGGACAAGCGGTGTGTCGTCATCGGGACATTCGCTAATCAGGGTGTCGAGCTCTTCGAGGAAAGACCCCAGGGGCTCCCGGTGGACGGTAGAGGACAATTATATTAACATTAAACGGAAACGTCACGTGGACAGCAGGAAATTCGAATGAGGAAGGGGAAAGGTGAGGGAGGGGGGAGGGAGAGAATCTCCATTTAGCAGAAATGAGAAGCCCTGTTCCGCCTCCATGACGACCGGAAGTTCTAGGACTGTGGGAGAACACTGGATGACGAAAGGGCATCCAAGGAAGCAGTGTTTCTGGGGGTAATCCACGTCTCAGTCAGGGCCAGAAAGTCAAGGTCTTGGAGGACAGCGTAAGCCGAGATGAATTCGGTCTTGTTGAAGGCCGATCGACAGTTCCAAACACTACCAGAAATTAGGTACTCTGCAAAGGACGTGCACACAAGGGTGGTTAGATTGGACCGAATGCGCCTCCGGTATAGCGTAGGTCTATATGGACGCCGAGCAGTCACTACGGTTGAGATTGGAAGCATACACATTTCAGAGGTGATGAAGTGGGATGAAGAAATTTTTTTTCTTTTTTTTTTGTAAAGAATATGGAGTGTAGTACTTACTATGAATGTATTTTATCACCCAAGCCTGTCTTGCTTAACTTCCTCGAATAACTCCGCAGAACAACTCAGCAGAGCCATCTACTGCTGAGTGGTCGGGTTCTGGTGATCCAACTACTGATGACTGTCCGGGTTCTGGTGTGAGTGACCGGGTTCTGGTGATCCAAGCTAGGATTCTGGGACAGTAATACTTTGAATGAGGAAAATACAGCATCCACAAACTCATGGAAATACTGTCTAATGTCCCCATTACATTTTCTCATGTCACATCACCAAGAATATTATAGAAATAAATAAGATAGTTATATTCAATATATATTAGACTCACAGCTCCTCTGTCTCAGAATCCCAGATTCTCTGTCTCAGAATCCCAGCTTCCCAGTCTCAGACGTTCAGCTTCCCAATCCCAGACTCTCAGTATCCCAGCCAACAGCATCTCAACCCCAGCCTCTCTGTGCAGGGAAAGCCGTCAACATTGATGTTTTTGATATTGAAGGAAAGGGGACTTTTTTATTTCTTGGCTGATATTGAGCTCCTTCAGATGCTAATGGAGGTCCACTCATGCTCTCTTCTCCAAGGTTAGCATAACAATTAAGGGCCTTCAGATCACAGAGAATTGGTTGTTTACCACAATGAAAGGGCTAAATATTCCTCAGAGCAAAGGAGCCATTTAACACAAACACACACACACGGTCCATCTCAAGGTACAAAGCTGTGTCAGTTGTGTCATTTGCAGCAATTAATTTCCTGGGTACTTATTTTCCTCTCTGATAACTCTGAAAGCTGACTGTTGTCACGGTCTAATGGGAAGTTCGAAAATAGTTTAAGAATTTCTGTGAAAAGATATGCAGCTTTCAGAGAACAGGGATTCAGTATCATAATGAGGTAATGATAATAATATTATAAATATACAACCTAATCAAATTTTATTTGTATTTTAACTGTTTTGATTTCCTCTCTTAAACTTTCATTCAACAAGGAAGGCTTTGATGTTCTAATTTCATGGTTTTGTAGCGAAGGAAATTGGGTTCTTCTAATATTATGTTAAAGATTTAAACATTTGTGTCATGGTAAAAATGTATTAAATGTATACCTTTTTCTAGTAAATATTACAATTTCACCAGGTGAACACATTTTCAAGAAGTTGATGGGTACAACAAGTGATCGGTACTTTGACACTTTTTTAAACAAGGTTCTTTGCATCTAAACCATCACATGTCAACTTGATCATGTGAGTCCCAGCTCGTCTTCTGTGTGCTGGTGCATGAAGAGTGAGATGGTTAAATACGTATATTAAATATGTATATTAAATAAGTATATTAAATATTTATATTAAATATGTATATTAAATATGCACCAAAAGGCATACGGAATGCGTCATGTTACAGTTATCAATTGCGGCTAATCCCCCTGTGTATTTTCAAACAGCCCATAATATGCACCAAACCAAAGTGTACCGTTAGAACATATACTGGTTTCATATGCTGCCTCCATTATGCATTATTCATATATTGGTTTCATATGCTGCCTCCATTATGCATTATTCATATACTGGTTTCATATGCTGCCTCCATTATGCATTATTCATATACTGGTTTCATATGCTGCCTCCATTATGCATTATTCATATACTGGTTTCATATGCTGCCTCCATTATGCATTATTCATATACTGGTTTCATATGCTGCCTCCATTATGCATTATTCATATATTGGTTTCATATGCTGCCTCCATTATGCATTATTCATATACTGGTTTCATATGCTGCCTCCATTATGCATTATTCATATACTGGTTTCATATGCTGCCTCCATTATGCATTATTCATATACTGGTTTCATATGCTGCCTCCATTATGCATTATTCATATATTGGTTTCATTTGCTGCCTCCATTATGCATTATTCATATACTGGTTTCATATGCTGCCTCCATTATGCATTATTCATATATTGGTTTCATATGCTGCCTCCATTATGCATTATTCATATATTGGTTTCATATGCTGCCTCCATTATGCATTATTCATATACTGGTTTCATATGCTGCCTCCATTATGCATTATTCATATACTGGTTTCATATGCTGCCTCCATTATGCATTATTCATATATTGGTTTCATATCCTGCTCCATTATGCATTATTCATATACTGGTTTCATATGCTGCCTCCATTATGCATTATTCATATATTGATTTCATATGCTGCCTCCATTATGCATTATTCATATATTGGTTTCATATGCTGCCTCCATTATGCATTATTCATATATTGATTTCATATGCTGCCTCCATTATGCATTATTCATATATTGGTTTCATATGCTGCCTCCATTATGCATTATTCATATATTGGTTTCATATGCTGCCTCCATTATGCATTATTTATATACTGGTTTCATATGCTACCTCCATTATGCATTATTCATATATTGGTTTCATATCCTGCTCCATTATGCATTATTCATATATTGGTTTCATATGCTGCCTCCATTATGCATTATTCATATACTGGTTTCATATGCTGCCTCCATTATGCATTATTCATATACTGGTTTCATATGCTGCCTCCATTTGGCATTATTCATATACTGGTTTCATATGCTGCCTCCATTATGCATTATTCATATACTGGTTTCATATGCTACCTCCATTATGCATTATTCATATACTGGTTTCATATGCTGCCTCCATTATGCATTATTCATATATTGGTTTCATATCCTGCTCCATTATGCATTATTCATATACTGGTTTCATATGCTGCCTCCATTATGCATTATTCATATATTGATTTCATATGCTGCCTCCATTATGCATTATTCATATATTGGTTTCATATGCTGCCTCCATTATGCATTATTCATATATTGATTTCATATGCTGCCTCCATTATGCATTATTCATATATTGGTTTCATATGCTGCCTCCATTATGCATTATTCATATATTGGTTTCATATGCTGCCTCCATTATGCATTATTTATATACTGGTTTCATATGCTACCTCCATTATGCATTATTCATATATTGGTTTCATATCCTGCTCCATTATGCATTATTCATATATTGGTTTCATATGCTGCCTCCATTATGCATTATTCATATACTGGTTTCATATGCTGCCTCCATTATGCATTATTCATATACTGGTTTCATATGCTGCCTCCATTATGCATTATTCATATACTGGTTTCATATGCTGCCTCCATTATGCATTATTCATATACTGGTTTCATATGCTGCCTCCATTATGCATTATTCATATACTGGTTTCATATGCTGCCTCCATTATGCATTATTCATATACTGGTTTCATATCCTGCTCCATTATGCATTATTCATATATTGGTTTCATATGCTGCCTCCATTATGCATTATTCATATATTGGTTTCATATGCTGCCTCCATTATGCATTATTCATATACTGGTTTCATATGCTGCCTCCATTATGCATTATTCATATACTGGTTTCATATCCTGCTCCATTATGCATTATTCATATATTGGTTTCATATCCTGCTCCATTATGCATTATTCATATATTGGTTTCATATCCTGCTCCATTATGCATTATTCATATATTGGTTCCCTATCAGGGAACTTCGAGCTGCGTGAAAACGCTATGGGAACGCTCTGCGTGAGTGCGTCATGAAGCACATTTGTAATCAGTCCAATGGCGTGACGGAACGTCACAGACGGGTGACGTCGCGACCAGGAAGTCATAAAAGCACACCTAATTACCGGCACCTTCAGTTTTTTTGTTGCTTCAGCAAGTGCATGTTGTGACAGTCCTCGCGGGTTTCTGCTATTACTTTGTTAATTCAGAAATTTTCTTTGCATTTATGTACAAGAGCTCACCGCGATTATGGCAACCGAGCGGCGTTTCAGACAGTGTGCTTCTCCCTGCAACCGCTTTCTCACGGGCCGGGACACACATGTTCTGTGCGTAGTTTGTTTGGGAGAGGAGCATGCCCAGCTAGCCTTGGAAGAGGCTAGCTGTAAGCATTGCGACCGTCTCGCCATCCGCACACTTCGCTCTCGCCTGGCGCTTTTTCAGGAAAGCGGCTCGGTTCGCGTTCCCCGCGGTTCAGGTCCCGCCGCTGCCGAGGCACGGCGCCGACTGACGTCGTGGGGTTCGCAAGCGGATCTAGCATGCGGTTCCGAGACGGCTTCTGCATTTTCTCGGTCCTCGTCTGCTAGAGCCAGTGCCTCGGCTCGGGGTTCGGAAGCACCCGTGCGGGTTTCTTCCGCCCTGGGTGAGGCACCTTTTTCTCAGCCGTCAGTTCTGAGGAAATGGAGGTTGAAAACCTCGAGGCGGAGGCTGAATTGTTGGTTCAGTCACCTGCGAACGAGGAGCTGCTGGAGGTACTCACCCGAGCTGTGGGAAAGCTCAACATCGAGTGGCCGGCTGACAGGCAGGAGTCTGCTTCAACTAGTAAGTTGAATGAACGATTCTTGCCCTCCCGTGCTTTACCTCCTCGCCGGTGTTTGCCTTTCTTCCCGGACCTCCACACTGAGGTGTCGAGGTCCTGGAAGAAGCCGGTGTCGTCCCGGGTGTTTAATCCGCGGACTCATATGTATTCGAATGTTGCTGAGGCTAATGTTCATGGGTACGGACCGATGCCGGTCGCGGAGGAGATACTGGCGAGCCATTTATCTCCCGCGGCATCGTCTCTGAGGACACCGGCATTGCCCTCCAAGGCGTTGAAGACTACTTCGGCGCTGGTGGGCAAAGCTTATTCGGCGGCGGGTCAGGCAGCTTCCTGCCTCCATACTATGTCTATTCTACAGGCATATCAGGCAGAGCTGCTTAGCGACGGGGCTCAGGGGGAGACTGTAAGTCCTGATGAGGTTCGAGAACTTCGTCAGGCGGCGGATTTGTCTCTTCGTGCCACTAAGGAGACGGCCAAATCAGTGGGCCGTGCTATGGCAGCCTTGGTGGCTACGGAGAGGCATCTCTGGCTGAGCCTCTCTGATATGAGAAATTTCTCCCCCGTCGTAGCCGCGTCGCGGGGGCTGTCGGACCAGTTGTTCCCTGCCAGTGCGCTGTTACAGGGCACTGTGTCTGCAGTACCTGTTACTCCAGAGGCCAGCCTTGAGAGGCTGGTACCCCTATTAGATTTTCTGGCAGAGTGGAAGACCCTGCCGAATATATCTCAGTGGGTCCTGCGGATAATCGAGAGCGGGTATGCCATCCAGTTCAGGACGCATCCGCCTCGTTTCAATGGGGTCCTGCCCACAGTGGTGGGCCCAGAGCAGGCTCTGGTACTGGAGCAGGAGGTACAGACTCTCCTGCTAAAAGGGGCTATAGAACGAGTTCTTCCTCTCAGCAGGGAGTCGGGCTGGTACAGCCGGTACTTCGTTGTTCCCAAGAAGGATGGGGGGTTGCGTCCTATTTTAGACTTACGTCTGTTGAATCAGACGGTCGGGAGACTCAGCTTCAAAATGCTCACTCTCAAACAGATCATATCACAGATCAGGTCCGAGGACTGGTTTGTCACGATAGATCTGAAGGACGCCTATTTTCACATCTCCATCCTTCCACAACACAGGAAGTTCCTGAGGTTCGCTTTTGGGGGCGAAGCGTACCAGTATCGGGTTCTTCCGTTTGGCCTAGCACTCTCTCCCCGTACGTTCACGAGATGTATAGACGCTGCCCTGGCGCCGTTGCGCCTCCAGGGCATACGCATCCTCAATTACATCGACGATTGGTTGATTCTGGCTCCGTCGGAGCATCTAGCGGTTCGGCATCGAGATGTCGTTCTGGCTCACATCAACAAACTGGGGTTGAGGCTCAATGCTGGGAAGAGTGTGCTGTCGCCGGTACAGGTGACCACTTTCCTGGGCGTAGTCTGGGATTCGACCACGATGCGGGCACATCTGTCTCCTGCACGTGTGGCGTCGATCCTTGCTGCCGTCGAGCAGGTGAGGCTAGGCCAGTCACTCACTGTGAAACAGTTTCAGAGACTGTTGGGTCTGCTGGCAGCAGCGTCCAACGTTATTCCTTGCGGCCTGCTGTTCATGAGACAGTGGTGGCTCAGAACCAAGGGGTTCTCCCCGAGGGGAAACCAGTTCCGCACGATCACTGTTACGCGGCGTTGTCTCCGCACGCTGGTCATGTGGAGGAAGCCTTGGTTCCTAACCCAGGGTCCCGTGTTGGGAGCTCCGTGTCGTCGTGTTACACTAACGACGGATGCCTCCCTCACCGGCTGGGGGGCGATCATGAGTGGTCGCCCAGCTCAAGGGCTCTGGCGGGGCCATCAGCTATCATGGCACATAAATTGGCTAGAGATGCTGGCAGTTTACCAGGCTCTGAAGCACTTCCTCCCAGACCTAAGGGGTCATCATGTTCTTGTCCGGTCGGACAACACATCGGTGGTTTTTTACATCAACCACCAGGGGGGTCAACGCTCACGCCCACTTTACAATCTGGCCCGCCAGGTCCTTCTGTGGTCCCACGGGAAGCTCCTTTCTTTAAGGGCCATTTTTATCCCTGGGTACCTAAATCAGGGGGCAGACACCCTGTCGAGACAGGGGCTGAGGCCCGGGGAGTGGAGACTCCATCCCGAGGTGGTGGAGCTCCTTTGGTCGCACTTCGGTCGGGCCGAAGTGGACCTATTTGCGTCCAGAGAGACGTCACACTGTCCTCTGTGGTTTTCGCTGACTCATCCAGCCCCACTGGGGCTGGATGCCATGGTGCAGGCATGGCCGAGGTCACGCCTGTACGCTTTCCCCCCGGTTGCTCTGCTCCCAGGAGTTCTGGAGAGGATCCGTCAGGAGCGGGTCAGTCTACTGCTTGTAGCACCGTACTGGCCGGCCCGAGTATGGTTTGCGGACCTAATATCTCTCCTCGTCGGCTCTCCGCTGGAGATTCCGATCAGGAGGGACCTGCTTTCCCAGGCGCATGGGGTCATCCTTCACCCCCGCCCGGAGCTGTGGAAACTATGGGCCTGGCCTCTGAGGGGCCCGCCTCTTAGTTTCAGGTCTCTCGACTGAGGTCGTTGAGACCATCCTTCACTCAGAGCTCCAGCCACAAGGAAGGCGTATGCCGCCAGGTGGAAACTGTTCACCTCGTGGTGTAGAGAACGGCAGGTAGACCCAGTTAACTGCCCAGTGTTTGCAGTACTGGAGTTCCTGCAGCATCGCTTCTCTACAGGTCTATCCCCATCCACACTGAAGGTGTATGTGGCGGCTTTGTCCGCATGCCATGTCCCTCTAAATGGGGTTTCTCTGGGGAGACACCCACTGGTATCACGCTTCCTTCGTGGCGCCCGGAGGCTGAGGCCAGCAGTCGGCATGAGGGTGCCATCCTGGGACCTGGCTATTGTTCTAGAAGGCCTCTCCCGTGCTCCGTTTGAGCCCATTGAGGAGGTCCCTGACAAGTTCGTGACCCTCAAGACGGTCTTCTTACTTGCCATCTCTTCTTTGAAGAGGATTGGTGATATGCAAGCGCTGTCGGTGGCGCCCTCTTGCTTGGACTTCTCACCCGGTATGGTCAAGGCGTTTCTACTACCTTCACCCGGGTATGTCCCCAAGGTCCCAACTAACATCGTTGGGCCTATTGTACTGCAAGCCTTCTGCCCTCCTCCTTTTTGACGTCGGACCAGAAGAAGCATAACCTCCTCTGCCCGGTGAGGGCCTTAGACGCCTACGTCCACAGAACTACCCTGTGGAGGCTGTCCGAACAGCTGTTCGTGTGCTTTGGACCACCCAAGAGAGGGGGTCCTGTGTCCAAGCAGAGGATGAGCAAGTGGGTGGTTGAGGCCATCTCACTTGCTTACGAGTCGGCTGGTCAGCCTTCACCCTTGGCTGTTCGAGCCCACTCGACCAGGAGTATGGCGGCTTCAAAAGCCCTTTTGTCAGGTAAAGTGTCTCTACATGACGTCTGTGTTGCGGCAGGCTGGTCCTCACCGCACACGTTCGTGAGATTTTACCAGCTTGACTTTAGCTCCACGCCAGGGGCGCAGGTGCTTTCGTCCGAATGTGCGCTCTGACTTCACATGGCGGACACTTGCTCGTATGGCGAAGTGGGTAGTGGCGTTCCCATAGCGTTTTCACGCAGCTCGAAGTTCCCTGATAGGGAACGTCTCTGGTTACGTATGTAACCTTAGTTCCCTGAGGGGAACGAGACGCTGCGTGTCTGTGCCATACTCCCAGCATGCCCTTGGCACTTGCTTCAGCCCATCAGAAACTGAAGGTGCCGGTAATTAGGTGTGCTTTTATGACTTCCTGGTCGCGACGTCACCCGTCTGTGACGTTCCGTCACGCCATTGGACTGATTACACATGTGCTTCATGACGCACTCACGCAGAGCGTTCCCATAGCGTTTTCACACAGCGTCTCGTTCCCCTCAGGGAACTAAGGTTACATACGTAACCAGAGACGTTTCATATCCTGCTCCATTATGCATTATTCATATATTGGTTTCATATCCTGCTCCATTATGCATTATTCATATATTGGTTTCATATCCTGCTCCATTATGCATTATTCATATATTGGTTTCATATCCTGCTCCATTATGCATTATTCATATATTGGTTTCATATCCTGCTCCATTATGCATTATTCATATATTGGTTTCATATCCTGCTCCATTATGCATTATTCATATACTGGTTTCATATGCTGCCTCCATTATGCATTATTCATATACTGGTTTCATATCCTGCTCCATTATGCATTATTCACTGTTGCCAATAGAGGACATGGATGATGGGGATATTTCATGTTAGCATGAATGTTTATACACCAGGCCGTTTTTTGAATGTTCTGGCTCTGCACTTGACCAACCAGAAGTGCAATAGATTGAGTATGATTTTTCAATGTCTTCTATCTAGAACATCCAGGACCTCCCGCTTACAGATTGACGTTCCTGCCTCTCATGCCTACTGCCTCTGCATTTGATATTTGAATGTTTACCTTTTCTTATATTATTTAGTCTTATAGGGGCCATCACTTGTTTAACCTGCATTTTTATAGTTATATATTTACAATAAGGAGGTATTAATATAGTTTTACAAACACATTTAGTTTGACAATAAGATTTGTGTATTTAGAATAATTAATCATTACAATAATCTGCCTGTATTTTTTCTTTTCACTGAGGATGTTGCGGATGTTGTTTGAATTATCTAGCCCTTTATAGAGCAGCCATTGTCAAATCTGTTCTGTGCCAATACCGTCAAAACCCGAGTTCTTCCTCTGGGGACTGCTTGAATTAAAAAAGAAACACTATTGCTTTATTATTTAAAACAACATTCACACTTATGTTTTCTACTGTCCTAAAACATAGCATTTTTATTTATAGTCATGAAATATTTAAGAACTTTTATTCTGTCCTCCAAAACACAATCGAAACTCATCGAAATAACACAAAACGTAAGTTAGTACAGGAGGGTAGGGTAAGTTGGTACAGGAGGGTGGGGTAAGTTGGCACAAGAGGGTGGGGTGATATGGTAGAGTAGGGTAAGTTGGTACAGGTGAGTAGGGTAAGTTGGTACAGGAGGGTGGGGTAAGTTGGTACAGGAGGGTGGGGTAAGTTGGCACAGGAGGGTGGGGTGATATGGTAGAGTAGGGTAAGTTGGTACAGGAGGGTGGGGTAAGTTGGCACAGGAGGGTGGGGTGATATGGTAGAGGAGAGTAGGGTAAGTTGGTACAGGAGGGTGCGGTAAGTTGGCACAGGAGGGTGGGGTAAGTTGGTACAGGAGAGAGGGGTAAGTTGAGCATAGTGATGTAGCATGGTGATATAGCATAGTGATGTAGCATGGTGATGTAGCATAGTGATGTAGCATGCTGATTCAGCATGGTGATGTAGCATAGTGATGTAGCATAGTGATGTAGCATAGTGATGTAGCATAGTGATGTAGCATAGTGATGTAGCATAGTGATGTAGCCCAGAGGGCCCTCCTTATAGCTGGTACTTCTACTGCCTGCAGGGAGAGAAAAGAAAAGATCAGAGAAACAAATAGGGTAGGGGTGAAAGAGGAAGAGAGAGAAGTGACCGGAGCAAGAGAAGAAGAATACAGAGAGACAGAGGGATTAAATGTCTTTCTTCCAGGATAAGAACCTGTCTATAAGAGACTCTCCGGGAACAGAGGGTTTGATCTCCTCCCCTTTATGTTCTTCTATCTCGCTGTAATCCAACGTGACACCGTTACAAATGGTCTCTCACCCACAGAGATTCACTAAAGGACTGGGCGGCTGGATGCTAGCCTGGATGCTAGCCTGGATGCTAGCCTGGAACTAGTCTGGACTCTAGCCTGGATGCATGTCTGGGCTCTAGCCTGGACGCTAGCCTGGACGCTAGCCTAGACACTAGCCTGGACGCTAGTATGTACTCTAGCATGGACGCTAGTCTGGACGCTAGCCTGGACGCTAGCCTGGACGCTAGCCTAGACACTAGCCTGGACGCTAGCCTAGACACTAGCCTGGACGCTAGCCTAGACACTAGCCTGGACGCTAGCCTAGACACTAGCCTGGACGCTAGTCTGGACGCTAGCCTGGATGCTAGCCTGGACGCTAGTCTGGACGCTAGCCTGGGCGCTAGCCTGGATGGTAGCCTGGACGCTAGTCTGGACGCTAGTCTGGACGCTAGCCTGGACGCTAGCCTAGATGGTAGCCTGGACGCTAGCCTGCCTGCCTGTCATCATCTGGTGGGGGAATCAGAGCAACACCAACACCAGACATTGTTCTGTGAGATTTCTAGGTTCCAGTGGTTGTCTTGGAGATAGAGAGGGGACTTTAACTGACGGATAAACGTGATGGATGCTGTATACAGAGACAGATACAGACACAGACACAGATACAGACACACTTATAAGCCAAAACATTATGACCCCTCACTTGTGACGCAGATACCGTACGTCATCTCCTTACAAGGGCACAAGTTCTGGGTAGATTATATGGTAGGACAACAATCAGTTCTGTAGTCAACGTGTTAGATGCAGGAACAATGAACAGAAGTGGTTAGGATTAGAAGTGGTTAGGGTTAGGGTAAGAAGTGGTTAGGGTTAGAAGTGGTTAGGGTTAGGGTAAGAAGTGGTTAGGGTTAGGGTTAGAAGTGGTTAGGGTTAGGGTTAGAAGTGGTTAGGGTTAGGGTTAGGGTTAGAAGTGGTTAGGGTTAGGGTTAGAAGTGGTTAGGATTAGGGTTAGGGTTAGACTTTAGCCCAAATTGTTGAGGCAGGCAGCTTGGTCAGAGCATCTCTGAAATGACAAATGATGACCCATGTCCTCCATTGAGAGCACCTACAAGTGGCCTATGAGAGGTGGAACTGGAGCTCAGAGCAGTACAAGAAGACTGTCTGGTACAATAAGTCCTGTGTTGTTTCAAATCACGTGGACGGCTGTGTACGAACAAACTGTTTACAGAGGGAAGTGATCGCAGTGGCCTCTCTCAGCAGGATAATGTGTCCTGCCACACTACACACATTGTTTGGGAATGATTTGAAGAACAAGATGAAGAGTTCAACGGTGTTGCTCTAGCCTAACCTTACAAGTTACAGGACTTGATGAATGGTGTGATGATAATGTCTCGGTGCCAGATACAACAGGACATCTTTAGGGGTCTGTTACTAATGTCTTGTAGCCAGATACCACAGGACACCTTCAGAGATCTGTTACTAATGTCTTGGTGCCAGATACCACAGGACATCTTCAGGGGTCTGTTACTAATGTCTTGGTGCCAGATACCACAGGACATCTTCAGGGATCTGTTACTAATGTCTTGGTGCCAGATACCACAGGACATCTTCAGGGGTCTGTTACTAATGTATTGGTGCCAGATACCACAGGACATCTTCAGGGATCTGTTACTAATGTCTTGGTGCCAGATACTACAGGACATCTTCAGGGATCTGCTGCTAATGTCTTGGTGCCAGGTACTACAGGACACCTTCAGAGATCTTGTAGAGTCTTAGCCTCGGAGGGACAGCGATGTTTTGGCAAAATGCAAAGGACCAACAGCGTATAAGTAATGATGTTTTGGCTCATTGGTCTATAGGATGTTTGAGATTGTATGAGGTTTTATACAGTGGCTAAGGTTATATATAGTGGATAAGGTTATATACAGTGGCTAAGGTTATATATAGTGGATAAGGTTATATACAGCGGCTAAGGTTATATATAGTGGATAAGGTTATATATAGTGGATTAGGTTATATATAGTGGATAAGGTTATATATGGTGGATAAGGTTATATACAGTGGATAAGGTTATATATAGTGAATAAGGTTATATATGGTGGATAAGGTTATATACAGTGGATAAGGTTATATACAGTGGATAAGGTTATATATAGTGGATAAGGTTATATATAGTGGATTAGGTTATATATAGTGGATAAGGTTATATATGGTGGATAAGGTTATATACAGTGGATAAGGTTATATATAGTGGATAAGGTTATATACAGTGGATAAGGTTATATATAGTGGATAAGGTTATATATGGTGGATAAGGTTATATACAGTGGATAAGGTTATATATAGTGGATAAGGTTATATATAGTGGATAAGGTTATATATAGTGGATAAGGTTATATATAGTGGATTAGGTTATATATAGTGGATAAGGTTATATATGGTGGATAAGGTTATATACAGTGGATAAGGTTATATATAGTGGATAAGGTTATATATAGCGGATAAGGTTATATACAGTGGCTAAGGTTATATATAGTGGATAAGGTTATATACAGTGGATAAGCTTATATATAGTGGATAAGGTTATATATAGTGGATAAGGTTATATACAGTGGATAAGGTTATATATAGTGGATACTGGATAAGGTTATATATTGTGGATAAGGTTATATACAGTGGATAAGGTTATATATAGTGGATACTGGATAAGGTTATATATAGTGGATAAGGTTATATATGGTGGATAAGGTTTTATACAGTGGATAATGTTATATATAGTGGATAAGGTTATATATAGCGGATAAGGTTATATACAGTGGCTAAGGTTATATATAGTGGATAAGGTTATATATAGTGGATTAGGTTATATATAGTGGATAAGGTTATATATGGTGGATAAGGTTATATACAGTGGATAAGGTTATATATAGTGAATAAGGTTATATATGGTGGATAAGGTTATATACAGTGGATAAGGTTATATACAGTGGATAAGGTTATATATAGTGGATAAGGTTATATATAGTGGATAAGGTTATATATAGTGGATTAGGTTATATATAGTGGATAAGGTTATATATGGTGGATAAGGTTATATACAGTGGATAAGGTTATATATAGCGGATAAGGTTATATACAGTGGCTAAGGTTATATATAGTGGATAAGGTTATATACAGTGGATAAGGTTATATATAGTGGATAAGGTTATATATAGTGGATACTGGATAAGGTTATATATTGTGGATAAGGTTTTATACAGTGGATAAGGTTATATACAGTGGATAAGGTTATATATAGTGGATAAGGTTATATATAGTGGATTAGGTTATATATAGTGGATAAGGTTATATATGGTGGATAAGGTTATATACAGTGGATAAGGTTATATATAGTGGATAAGGTTATATACAGTGGATAAGGTTATATATAGTGGATAAGGTTATATATAGTGGATTAGGTTATATATAGTGGATAAGGTTATATATGGTGGATAAGGTTATATACAGTGGATAAGGTTATATATAGCGGATAAGGTTATATACAGTGGCTAAGGTTATATATAGTGGATAAGGTTATATACAGTGGATAAGGTTATATATAGTGGATAAGGTTATATATAGTGGATACTGGATAAGGTTATATATTGTGGATAAGGTTTTATACAGTGGATAAGGTTATATACAGTGGATAAGGTTATATATAGTGGATAAGGTTATATATAGTGGATTAGGTTATATATAGTGGATAAGGTTATATATGGTGGATAAGGTTATATACAGTGGATAAGGTTATATATAGTGGATAAGGTTATATACAGTGGATAAGGTTATATATAGTGGATAAGGTTATATATAGTGGATTAGGTTATATATAGTGGATAAGGTTATATATGGTGGATAAGGTTATATACAGTGGATAAGGTTATATATAGCGGATAAGGTTATATACAGTGGCTAAGGTTATATATAGTGGATAAGGTTATATACAGTGGATAAGGTTATATATAGTGGATAAGGTTATATATAGTGGATACTGGATAAGGTTATATATTGTGGATAAGGTTTTATACAGTGGATAAGGTTATATACAGTGGATAAGGTTATATATAGTGGATAAGGTTATATATAGTGGATAAGGTTATATACAGTGGATAAGGTTATATATAGTGGATAAGGTTATATATGGTGGATAAGGTTATATACAGTGGATAAGGTTATATATAGTGGATAAGGTTATATATAGTGGATAAGGTTATATATAGTGGATAAGGTTATATATAGTGGATTAGGTTATATATAGTGGATAAGGTTATATATGGTGGATAAGGTTATATACAGTGGATAAGGTTATATATAGCGGATAAGGTTATATACAGTGGCTAAGGTTATATATAGTGGATAAGGTTATATACAGTGGATAAGGTTATATATAGTGGATAAGGTTATATATAGTGGATAAGGTTATATACAGTGGATAAGGTTATATATAGTGGATACTGGATAAGGTTAAATATTGTGGATAAGGTTTTATACAGTGGATAAGGTTATATATTGTGGATAAGGTTTTATACAGTGGATAAGGTTATATACAGTGGATAAGGTTATATATGGTGGATAAGGTTATATATAGTGGAGATGGTCATATATAGTGAATAAGGTTATATATAGTGGATAAGGTTATATATAGTGGATAAGGTTATATACAGTGGCTAAGGTTATATATAGTGGATAAGGTTATATATGGTGGATAAGGTTAAATACAGTGGATAAGGTTATATATAGTGGATAAGATTTTATATAGTGGATAAGGTTATATATAGTGGATTAGGTTATATATAGTGGATAAGGTTATATATGGTGGATAATGTTATATACAGTGGATAAGGTTATATAGAGTGGATAATGTTATATATAGTGGATAAGGTTATATATGGTGGATAAGGTTAAATACAGTGGATAAGGTTATATATAGTGGATAAGATTTTATTTAGTGGATAAGGTTATATATAGTGGATTAGGTTATATATAGTGGATAAGGTTATATATGGTGGATAAGGTTATATACAGTGGATAAGGTTATATATAGTGGATACTGGATAAGGTTATATATTGTGGATACGGTTTTATACAGTGGATAAGGTTATATATAGTGGATAAGGTTATATATAGTGGATACTGGATAAGGTTATATATTGTGGATAAAGTTTTATGCAGTGGATAAGGTTATATATAGTCGATACTGGATAAGGTTATATATTGTGGATACGGTTTTATACAGTGGATAAGGTTATATATAGTGGATAAGGTTATATATAGTGGATAAGGTTATATATAGTGGATAAGGTTATATACAGTGGATAAGGTTATATATAGTGGATAAGGTTATATATGGTGGATAAGGTTATATACAGTGGATAAGGTTATATATAGTGGATAAGGTTATATATAGTGGATAAGGTTATATATAGTGGATAAGGTTATATATAGTGGATTAGGTTATATATAGTGGATAAGGTTATATATGGTGGATAAGGTTATATACAGTGGATAAGGTTATATATAGCGGATAAGGTTATATACAGTGGCTAAGGTTATATATAGTGGATAAGGTTATATACAGTGGATAAGGTTATATATAGTGGATAAGGTTATATATAGTGGATAAGGTTATATACAGTGGATAAGGTTATATATAGTGGATACTGGATAAGGTTATATATTGTGGATAAGGTTTTATACAGTGGATAAGGTTATATATTGTGGATAAGGTTTTATACAGTGGATAAGGTTATATACAGTGGATAAGGTTATATATGGTGGATAAGGTTATATATAGTGGAGATGGTCATATATAGTGAATAAGGTTATATATAGTGGATAAGGTTATATATAGTGGATAAGGTTATATACAGTGGCTAAGGTTATATATAGTGGATAAGGTTATATATGGTGGATAAGGTTAAATACAGTGGATAAGGTTATATATAGTGGATAAGATTTTATATAGTGGATAAGGTTATATATAGTGGATTAGGTTATATATAGTGGATAAGGTTATATATGGTGGATAATGTTATATACAGTGGATAAGGTTATATAGAGTGGATAATGTTATATATAGTGGATAAGGTTATATATGGTGGATAAGGTTATATACAGTGGATAAGGTTATATATAGTGGATACTGGATAAGGTTATATATAGTGGATAAGGTTATATATGGTGGATAATGTTATATACAGTGGATAAGGTTATATACAGTGGATACGGTTTTATACAGTGGATAAGGTTATATATAGTGGATAAGGTTATATATAGTGGATACTGGATAAGGTTATATATTGTGGATAAAGTTTTATGCAGTGGATAAGGTTATATATTGTGGATAAGGTTATATATAGTGGATAAGGTTATATATAGTCGATACTGGATAAGGTTATATATTGTGGATACGGTTTTATACAGTGGATAAGGTTATATATAGTGGATAAGGTTATATATAGTGGATAAGGTTATATATAGTGGATACTGGATAAGGTTATATATTGTGGATATGGTTTTATACAGTGGATAAGGTTATATATAGTGGATAAGGTTATATATAGTGGATACTGGATAAGGTTATATATTGTGGATAAAGTTTTATGCAGTGGATAAGGTTATATATTGTGGATAAGGTTATATATAGTGGATAAGGTTATATATAGTCGATACTGGATAAGGTTATATATTGTGGATACGGTTTTATACAGTGGATAAGGTTATATATAGTGGATAAGGTTATATATAGTGGATAAGGTTATATATAGTGGATACTGGATAAGGTTATATATTGTGGATACGGTTTTATACAGTGGATAAGGTTATATATAGTGGATAAGGTTATATATAGTGGATACTGGATAAGGTTATATATTGTGGATAAAGTTTTATGCAGTGGATAAGGTTATATATTGTGGATAAGGTTTTATACAGTGGATAAGGTTAAATACAGTGGATAAGGTTATATATGGTGGATAAGGTTATATACAGTGGATAAGGTTATATATAGTGGACAAGGTTATATATTTGTGGATCTGGAGAAGGCGTATGACCGGGTACCCCGGGATCTTTTGTGGGAGGTGCTGCGGGAGTATGTGGTGAGGGGGTCTCTTCTCAGGGCCATCCAATCTATGTACGCTCAAAGCATGAGCTGCGTCCGTGTCCTCGGCAGTAAGTCGGATTCGTTCCAGGTGGGGGTTGGCCTCCGCCAGTCTGCGCTTTGTCACCAATCCTGATTGTAATATTCATGGACAGGATATCAAGGCGTAGTCATGGGGGGAAGGGGTTCCCGTTCGGTGGGCTGATGGTCACATCACTGCTTTTTTGCGGATGATGTGGTCCTGATGGCCTCATCGGTCGGTGACCTTCAGCACTCACTGGATCGGTTCGCAGCCGAGTGTGAAGCGGCTGGGATGAGGGTTAGCACCTCTAAATCTGAGGCCATGACTCTCAGCAGGAAACCGGTGGAGTGCCTACTCTGGGTAGGGAATGAGTCCTTACTCCAAGTGAAGGAGTTCAAGTACCTCGGGGTCTTGTTCGCGAGTGAGGAACAATGGAGCGGGAGATTGGTCGGAGGATCGGAGCAGCGGGGCGGTTTTGCATTCGCTTCACCGCACCGTTGTGACGAAAGAGAGCTGAGCCGAAAGGCAAAGCTCTCGATCTACCGGTCAATCTTTGTTCCTACCCTCACCTATGGTCATGAAAGCTGGGTCATGACCGAAAGAACGAGATCGCGGGTACAAGCGGCCGAAATGGGTTTTCTCAGAAAGGTGGCTGGCCTCTCCCTTAGGGATAGGGTGAGAAGCTCAGTCATCCGAGAGGAACTCGGAGTAGAGCCGCTGCTCCTTTGCATAGAAAGGAGCCAGTTGAGGTGGTTCGGGCAT
>CM055731.1:28686085-28708246 GCA_029465975.1 Dallia pectoralis | reverse complement strand
GATAAGGTTATATATAGCGGATATGGTTATATACAGTTGATAAGGTTATATATAGTGGATAAGGTTATATATAGTGGATAAGGTTATATATAGTGGATAAGGTTTTATACAGTGGATAAGGTTATATATAGTGGATATGGTTATATACAGTTGATAAGGTTATATATAGTGGATAAGGTTATATATAGTGGATAAGGTTATATATAGTGGATAAGGTTATATATAGTGGATAAGGTTATATATAGTGGATATGGTTATATACAGTGGATAAGGTTATATACAGTGGATAAGGTTAGATATAGTGGATTAGGTTATATATAGTGGATAAGGTTTTATTTAGTGGATAAGGTTATATATAGTGAATAAGGTTATATATAGTGGATAAGGTTATATATAGTGGATAAGGTTATATATAGTGGATAAGGTTTTATATAGTGGATATGGTTATATATAGTGGATAAGGTTATATACAGTGGATAAGGTTATATAAGGTGGATAAGGTTATATATAGTGGATATGGTTATATACAGTGGATAAGGTTATATACAGTGGATAAGGTTATATATAGTGGATAAGGTTATGTATAGTGGATATGGTTATATACAGTGGATATGGTTATATATAGTGGATAAGGTTATATACAGTGGATAAGGTTATATATAGTGGATAAGGTTATATATAGTGGATAAGGTTTTATATAGTGGATAAGGTTTTATACAGTGGATAAGCTTTTATACCGTGGATAAGGTTTTATTTAGTGGATAAGGTTATATATAGTGAATAAGGTTATATATAGTGGATAAGGTTATATATAGTGGATAAGGTTATATATAGTGGATAAGGTTTTATATAGTGGATATGGTTATATATAGTGGATAAGTTTATATACATTGGATAAGGTTATATACAGTGGATAAGGTTTTATACAGTGGATAAGGTTATATATAGTGGATAAGGTTATATATAGTGGATTAGGTTATATATAGTGGATAAGGTTATATATGGTGGATAATGTTATATACAGTGGATAAGGTTATATACAGTGGATAAGGTTATATACAGTGGATAAGGTTATATATAGTGGATTAGGTTATATATAGTGGATAAGGTTATATATAGTGGATAAGGTTATATATAGTGGATAAGGTTATATATAGTGGATACTGGATAAGGTTATATATTGTGGATAAGGTTATGTATAGTGGATATGGTTATATACAGTGGATATGGTTATATATAGTGGATAAGGTTATATATAGTGGAAAAGGTTTTATACAGTGGATAAGGTTATATATAGTGGATAAGGTTATATATAGTGGATAAGGTTATATATAGTGGCTAAGGTTTTATACAGTGGATAAGGTTATATATAGTGGATATGGTTATATACAGTTGATAAGGTTATATATAGTGGATAAGGTTATATATAGTGGATAAGGTTATATATAGTGGATAAGGTTTTATACAGTGGATAAGGTTATATATAGTGGATATGGTTATATACAGTTGATAAGGTTATATATAGTGGATAAGGTTATATATAGTGGATAAGGTTATATATAGTGGATAAGGTTATATATAGTGGATAAGGTTATATATAGTGGATAAGGTTATATATAGTGGATAAGGTTATGTATAGTGGATATGGTTATATACAGTGGATATGGTTATATATAGTGGATAAGGTTATATACAGTGGATAAGGTTATATAAGGTGGATAAGGTTATATATAGTGGATATGGTTATATACAGTGGATAAGGTTATATACAGTGGATAAGGTTATATATAGTGGATAAGGTTATATATAGTGGATAAGGTTTTATATAGTGGATAAGGTTTTATACAGTGGATAAGCTTTTATACCGTGGATAAGGTTTTATTTAGTGGATAAGGTTATATATAGTGAATAAGGTTATATATAGTGGATAAGGTTATATATAGTGGATAAGGTTATATATAGTGGATAAGGTTTTATATAGTGGATATGGTTATATATAGTGGATAAGTTTATATACATTGGATAAGGTTATATACAGTGGATAAGGTTTTATACAGTGGATAAGGTTATATATAGTGGATAAGGTTATATATAGTGGATTAGGTTATATATAGTGGATAAGGTTATATATGGTGGATAATGTTATATACAGTGGATATGGTTATATACAGTGGATAAGGTTATATACAGTGGATAAGGTTATATATAGTGGATAAGGTTATATATAGTGGATAAGGTTATATATGGTGGATAATGTTATATACAGTGGATAAGGTTATATACAGTGGATAAGGTTATATACAGTGGATAAGGTTATATATAGTGGATACTGGATAAGGTTATATATTGTGGATAAGGTTTTATACAGTGGATAAGGTTATATATAGTGGATAAGGGTATATATAGTGGATACTGGATAAGGTTATATATTGTGGATAAAGTTTTATGCAGTGGATAAGGTTATATATTGTGGATAAGGTTTTATACAGTGGATAAGGTTATATATGGTGGATAAGGTTATATACAGTGGATAAGGTTATATATAGTGGACAAGGTCATATACAGTGGATAAGGTTATATATGGTGGACAAGGTTTTATACAGTGGATAAGGTTATATACAGTGGATAAGGTTATATATGGTGGATAAGGTTTTATACAGTGGATAAGGTAATATATAGTGGATAAGGTTTTATACAGTGGATAATTTATATATAGTGGATAAGGTTATATACGGTGGATACGGTTATATACAGTGGATAATTTATATATAGTGGATAAGGTTATATACAGTGGATAAGGTTATATATAGTGGATAAGGTTTGATATAGTGGATAAGGTTTTATACAGTGGATACGGTTTTATATAGTGGTAAGGTTATATACAGTGGATAAGGTTTTATATAGTGGATAAGGTTATAAACAGTGGATAAGGTTATATATGGTGGATAAGGTTATATAAAGTGGATACGGTTTTATACAGTGGATAAGGTTATA
This sequence comes from Dallia pectoralis, assembly GCA_029465975.1. Classification (NCBI taxonomy): domain Eukaryota; kingdom Metazoa; phylum Chordata; class Actinopteri; order Esociformes; family Umbridae; genus Dallia; species Dallia pectoralis. Next base: position 28,705,252 of record CM055731.1, on the reverse strand, counting down.
TACAGTGGATAAAGTTATATATAGTGGATACGGTTATATATAGTGGATAAGGTTTTATACATTGGATAATGTTATATATAGTGGTAAGGTTATATACAGTGGATACGGTTATATACAGTGGATAAGGTTATATACAGTGGATAAGGTTTTATACAGTGGATAAGGTTATATATATTGGATAAGGTTATATATAGTGGATAAGGTTATATACAGTGGATAAGGTTTTATACAGTGGATAAGGTTATATATAGTGGATAAGGTTATATATAGTGGATAAGGTTTTATACAGTGGATAAGGTTATATATAGTGGATTAGGTTATATATAGTGGATAAGGTTATATATAGTGGATATGGTTATATACAGTTGATAAGGTTATATATAGTGGATAAGGTTATATATAGTGGATAAGGTTATATATAGTGGATAAGGTTTTATACAGTGGATAAGGTTATATATAGTGGATATGGTTATATACAGTTGATAAGGTTATATATAGTGGATAAGGTTATATATAGTGGATAAGGTTATATATAGTGGATAAGGTTATATATAGTGGATAAGGTTATATATAGTGGATAAGGTTATATATAGTGGATAAGGTTATGTATAGTGGATATGGTTATATACAGTGGATAAGGTTATATACAGTGGATAAGGTTAGATATAGTGGATTAGGTTATATATAGTGGATAAGGTTTTATTTAGTGGATAAGGTTATATATAGTGAATAAGGTTATATATAGTGGATAAGGTTATATATAGTGGATAAGGTTATATATAGTGGATAAGGTTTTATATAGTGGATATGGTTATATATAGTGGATAAGGTTATATACAGTGGATAAGGTTATATATAAGGTTATATATAGTGGATGGTTATAAGTGGATTATATATAGTGATATATGGTTATATACAGTGGATAAGGTTTTATTTAGTGGATAAGTTATATATAGTGAATAAGGTTATATATAGTGGATAAGGTTAGATATATATAGTGGATAAGGTTTTATTAGTGGATATGGTTATATATAGTGGATAAGGTTTTATTGGATAGTGGATAAGGTTATATATAGTGAATAAGGTTTTATATATAGTGGAATATAGTGGAGAAGGTTATATATAGTGGATAAGGTTTTATACAGTGGATAAGGTTATATATAGTGTTTATATATAGTGGATAAGGTTATATATAGTGGATAAGGTTTTATATAGTGGATATGGTTATATATAGTGGATAAGTTTATATACATTGGATAAGGTTATATACAGTGGATAAGGTTTTATACAGTGGATAAGGTTATATATAGTGAATAAGGTTTTATACAGTGGATAAGCTTTTATACAGTGGATAAGTTTGTATATAGTGGAGAAGGTTATATATAGTGGATAAGGTTTTATACAGTGGATAAGGTTATATATAGTGGTAAGGTTATATATAGTGGATAAGGTTATGTATAGTGGATATGGTTATATATAGTGGACAAGGTCATATACAGTGGATATGGTTATATATAGTGGATAAGGTTATATATAGTGGATATGGTTATATACAGTGGATAAGGTTATATACAGTGGATAAGGTTAGATATAGTGGATTAGGTTATATATAGTGGATAAGGTTTTATATGGTGGATAAGGTTTTATACAGTGGATAAGCTTTTATACCGTGGATAAGGTTTTATTTAGTGGATAAGGTTATATATAGTGAATAAGGTTTTATACAGTGGATAAGGTTATATATAGTGGTAAGGTTATATATAGTGGATAAGGTTATGTATAGTGGATATGGTTATATATAGTGGACAAGGTCATATACAGTGGATATGGTTATATATAGTGGATAAGGTTATATATAGTGGATATGGTTATATACAGTGGATAAGGTTATATACAGTGGATAAGGTTAGATATAGTGGATTAGGTTATATATAGTGGATAAGGTTTTATATAGTGGATAAGGTTTTATACAGTGGATAAGCTTTTATACCGTGGATAAGGTTTTATTTAGTGGATAAGGTTATATATAGTGAATAAGGTTATATATAGTGGATTAGGTTATATATAGTGGATAAGGTTTTATATAGTGGATATGATTATATATAGTGGATAAGTTTATATACAGTGGATAAGGTTATATATAGTGGATAAGGTTTTATTTAGTGGATAAGGTTATATATAGTGGATAAGGTTATATATAGTGGATAAGGTTTTATATAGTGGATATGGTTATATATAGTGGATAAGGTTATATACAGTGGATAAGGTTTTATACAGTGGATAAGGTTACATATAGTGAATAAGGTTTTATACAGTGGATAAGCTTTTATACCGTGGATAAGGTTTTATTTAGTGGATAAGGTTATATATAGTGGATAAGTTTGTATATAGTGGATAAGGTATTGGAAGCCCTATTAAAACTCCTATTAGAACCCATATTAGAAGTCCTGTTAGAACCCCTATTAGAACCATTATTAGAACTCCAATTAGAACCCATATTAGAACCCCTTTTAGAACCCATATTAGAACTCATATTAGAACCCCTTTTAGAACCCCTTATTAAAACTCCAATTAGAACCCATATTAGAACTCCTGTTAGAACCCCTATTAAACCCATATTATAACTCCTATTAGAATTCCTATTAGAACCCCTTTTAGAACCTCTTTAAGAACGCCTATTAGAACCTCTATTATAACCCATTTTAGAACTCATATTAGAACTCAGATTAGAACTCCTATTAGATCCAATATTAGAACTCCTATTAGAACTCCAATTAAAACCCCTATTAGAACCCCTATTAGAACCCATATTAGAACTTCTATTAGAACTCCTATTAGAACCCATATTAGAACTCCTATTAGAACCCATATTCGAACTCCTACTCGAATCCATTTTAGAACTCCTATTAAAACCCATAATCGAACTCCTATTGGAACCCATATTAAAACTCCTATTAGAACCCATATTAGAACCCCTAATAGAACCCCTATTAGAACTCCTATTAGAACCCATATTAGAACCCATATTAGAACCCATATTAAAACTCTTTTTAGAACCCCTATTATACCTCCTATTAGAACCCCTATTAAACCCATATTATAACTCCTATTAGAATTCCTATTAGAACCCCTATTAGAACCTCTTTTAGAACGCCTATTAGAACTCCTCTTAGAACCCATATTAGAACTCCTAATAGAACCGCTATTAGAACCCCTATTCAAACTCCTATTGGAACCCATATTAGAACTCCTATTAGAACCCTTATTCAATCTCCTATTTGAACCATTATTATAGAATGTGACGTTTTGGTGCTACAATCAACAACACACATATTGGCACATCACTTAACTCTTCACAATCACACTGCAGTGATCTCATGAGACAGCTTCACCTTGATACATTCACATAATAACCCCAAGGCCAATTTGCCTGGGTTCCAACTCCTGTTGCATCTCCCTCCCACATTTCCTTTTTTGCTATAACCCTTTCTCCCACTCCCACGCTCTCTACTCCCCCCTGTCTCCCCCACTGTCCCATAATGACTAGTCAGCTCACAGTGAAGAGTAGAAGGCTGTTGAAATCCTGGAGCCTTGCAGATCATATTAAAGTGCTGTACTCTGGTGAGTAACTTGAGCCTTAAATAATGGTTGTAATGGATCTGAAGAGGATGCTGATGTTAAAGGCCCTTAGAGAAGATGGACACAGCTCATTAACCCTACTGTGTCCTACTGTAATTAAACCCTACTGTGTCCTACTGTAATTCAACCCTACTGTGTCCTACTGTAATTCAACCCTACTGTGTCCTACTGTAATTCAACCCTACTGTGTCCTACTGTAATTCAACCCTACTGTGTCCTACTGTAATTCAACCCTACTGTGTCCTACTGTAATTCAACCCTACTGTGTCCTACTGTAATTCAACCCTACTGTGTCCTACTGTAATTCAACCCTACTGTGTCCTACTGTAATTCAACCCTACTGTGTCCTACTGTAATTCAACCCTACTGTGTCCTACTGTAATTCAACCCTACTGTGTCCTAATGTAATTCAACCCTACTGTGTCCTACTGTAATTCAACCCTACTGTGTCCTGCTGTAATTCAACCCTACTGTGTCCTACTGTAATTCAACCCTACTGTGTCCTACTGTAATTCAACCCTACTGTGTCCTACTGTAATTCAACCCTATTGTGTCCTACTGTAATTCAACCCTACTGTGTCCTACTGTAATTTAGTCCCACTGTGTTCTACTGTAATCCTTTGGTGAGGTGAAATGTGAACTACAGTTTTTAGCAATCCCTTTGACCATTTTCTCAGAACCTTGATGTCATTTCCACAACTCTAGACACAAAACTCACAACCGAAGATCAAAATGCACTTTTCTCAAAACTCTAACACTTTTTTCCAATTGCTTGGATACAATACACCTAAGCTGAAGATCATTTGTTCATTTAACTTTTATCACCGGTTCAATATGATACAATGTAACATCAAAGTACTACTATTTCAAAATGCGATTCCTACATTACGTTTGAAATGATAGTCTGTTAATTTCATTTGACAGATCTAACAATCAATTGATACAACTAGTCAAAATGATAAGTATTTGTTGCATTACTCTTAATGCATAGTTTTATGGAAACTGACAAACAATATTCCACGTTTACTGTAAATCATGAAAGATTCAAGATACAGAGATTTTTTGTCACCAATTAGCATGGAGCATGAACCAATTAGACTACAATATCCATGGATGTAGCCTAATATTTTATCATACTGTAATGCTTCAACAGACACTGTGTCTATGGTCCCAAATACTGCACCACCTTTTCAGACTATTTACAGTACTGACAGTACTGCACTGTATAGATGCAGGCCCTTGTAATTGCTTGTCCAATTCAGCCAACCCGTTACTGATGATTTAGTGCACATTGTGGAATGAGTATATACATAAAGAGTTGATTTGGATCCAATTGCCAGAGCATAGTGATTCGTAACATGGAGCCAGCAGGTGATCCAGGTTACAATGGAGGTCAAGCAGTGGTGGCAGAAAGACGAGAAAGACGAGGAAGACGTGTTGGTCAAAGGAATGGCATGGCATGGCAGGCAGGCACCCTTTCTGAGAGGTGGTCGTGGGCCTCGTTTGAGAGGTGTGGGGGAACGTGGTAGAGGACAAGGCCACGGACCAAGACAGCGGCAGCAACAGCATAGAGTGTCCAATGAAATTCAGGCAAAAAAATAAAAAAATCCAAGATGTTTGGCTAATGAAAACATCCAATGAGATGTAGATGAGAACCAGTGGCCAAATCCACAACACAGAGTTGATGACAATGTAGAAGTACTGTAATCACTCCTGTTTTGTTTCTTACAGTACAAGCAAGCAAGTTGAGGAACACTGAATTTGATGTTTTACAGTACTGTCTCTATTTTTCTATTTCATAGCTAATTATTTTTGCTTTGATTCAAATAAACATATGTTGTGATTGTATTCTATTTCATTACAGGAATACATTTCAAATTTTGTTCAATGATTCCACTGTGTTTGTACTATTCTCTTTACCACAGAAGTACATTTACAGGGATTAATTTGCTTGTAGTACCATAATGGAACATGTATCATCAATTTTGTACACCAATATCTAATGATTGGACAAACAACTAACTAGTGAAACTATGGGTATCTTGTGTCTGGGTGATCTAAATCAATGTGCCCATGGTATTCCATGATAAATCTATTGTTTGAACCATTGATTGTGCAAATGCAAGGTATCTTTAAAGATATGAATGCACAATGCAATGTTTTGAACATTGAAGAGCCTGTGTTACAAGTGTTTACTGTTGTGAGTTTTGTGTCTAGAGTTGTGGAAAATGACTGAGGTTCTGAGATAATGGACAAAGGGATTGCTAAAAACTGTATTACAAGTTCTTGAATTTTATCGTCTAGTCTGGATTTGAGACCTTTGGCTTTTGAAGTCCTCTTTTTCATTACTGTATGTTTACTAAATAAAATAAAAAATACATATTTCATAAATTGTTTCCCTGTCCCCACATTAGCCTTTAAAGATCTCTGCCTAATTGTGTGGGCGTAACTTATTTACATACACAGCCCTTATTGGGTGATAGGATGTCAACAATTTTTTATTAGAATAAATGTTTTCTAACAAACGGTATGTCATAAGGTCCCTCCCACATGAACAGACTAGAATCCCAGAATTTCCATTGAAGTCATACAGCTTTTACACAATAAATGAAGAAAGCCTGGGAGGAAAAGGTCTTTCCTTGGCACTGCTACACTGAATCCAGGAACCGAGCCAAGGCTGTTAAACTTCTGCCATGGGTTGAATAGCACGCAGTCTGCTTGAAGAGGGGAGGAAGAGGAGGAAGAGGAGGCTGAATACATCACAATGTCAATAATTGAACCTCTTGAGGAGTAGTAATTAAATTAGTTAATTATACTGGTAAAAGAACATGTAATTATCTGGCTGGAGGGCATGTTTAGCAAATTAGTCTCATCCATGCTCATTGTGTAAACGGTTGCCAAATGTTTTTCATTGATGATTAGGTGATTTTGAAACCCCCATTTGGAGTAAATAACTGGTTCACTGAAGTGGCTCTGTGCTCTCTTTTCTTCAATGGCATTTTTTTTGGTACCAAACACAATCTTACAACAAGCTAGAAAAACAAGATTATTTGGGTTACATTATTATTATATATTTTATGTCTGGAACCAAATACCAGCACACAACAAGCTAGAAAAACAAGGTTATTTGGGTTACATTATTATTATATATTTTATGTCTGGTACCAAATACCAGCACACAACAAGCTAGAAAAACAAGATTATTTGGGTTACATTATTATTACAAATTTTTATCCACCATTAATTTCTTCCAGGGGGATTTTTTTGATTCACCTCAAATATGGTCTGTGTTCCATGTTGGCTACCTCTGAGTTTTGATGACAATATCAATATATTTAAGACAAGATATATTTTATCAATATCTTTGCTTATAGTTAGCCAATAAATTCAGTTATAAAATAGCATAGTGTATCCAATATGTCCACATTTAGTTATAAAATTATGGAGCTAGAAGAGTCTCAAAAAATATAAATGCACAGACTAGATTTACAAATGCACACACCGGATTCATACATGCACAAACTACATTCACGTATGAATCCGGTGTGTGCATTTGTAAATCTAGTCTGTGCATTTATCTTTTTTGAGACTCTTCTAGCTCCATATAAAATAGCATAGTATATCTTGGGGGCCTGGGAGTATGCCCATCCAGTCTACATGTGTTTTGTGGATCTGGAGAAGGCATATGACCGGGTACCCCGGGATCTTTTGTGGGAGGTGCTGCGGGAGTATGGGGTGAGGGGGTCTCTTCTCAGGGCCATCCAATCTCTGTACGCTCAAAGCATGAGCTGTGTCCGTGTCCTCGGCAGTAAGTCGGATTCGTTCCCGGTGGGGGTTGGCCTCCGCCAGGGCTGCGCTTTGTCACCAATCCTGTTTGTAATATTCATGGACAGGATATCAAGGCGTAGTCATGGGGGGGAGGGGTTCCCATTCGGTGGGCTGATGGTCACATCACTGCTTTTTGCGGATGATGGGGTCCTGATGGCCTCATCGGTCGGTGACCTTCAGCACTCACTGGATCGGTTCGCAGCCGAGTGTGAAGCGGCTGGGATGAGGGTTAGCACCTCTAAATCTGAGGCCATGACTCTCAGCAGGAAACCGGTGGAGTGCCTACTCCGGGTAGGGAATGAGTCCTTACTCCAAGTGAAGGAGTTCAAGTACCTCGGGGTCTTGTTTGCGAGTGATGGAGCGGGAGATTGGTGGGAGGATCGGAGCAGCGGGGGCGGTGTTGCATTCGCTTCAACGCAACGTTGTGACGAAAAGAGAGCTGAGCCGAAAGGCAAAGCTCTCGATCTACCGGTCAATCTTTGTTCCTACCCTCACCTATGGTCATGAAAGCTGGGTCATGACCGAAAGAACGAGATCGCGGGTACAAGCGGCCGAAATGGGTTTTCTCAGAAAGGTGGCTGGCCTCTCCCTTAGGGATAGGGTGAGAAGCTCAGTCATCCGAGAGGAACTCGGAGTAGAGCCGCTGCTCCTTTGCATAGAAAGGAGCCAGTTGAGGTGGTTCGGGCATCTTGTACGAATGCCACCTGGGCGCCTCCCTAGAGAGGTGTTCCAGGCACGTCCAGCTGGGAGGAGACCTCGGGGAAGACCCAGGACTAGGTGGAGAGATTATATCTCCACACTGGCCTGGGAACGCCTCGGGATTCCCCTGTCAGAGCTGGCTAATGTTGCCCGGGAAAGGGAAGTTTGGGGTCCCCTCCTAGAGCTGCTACCCCCGCGACCCGACCCCGGATAAGCGGTTGAAGATGAGATGAGATGAGATCTTTGACTTGAGGAGATTATCTGCAAGCATCTACACATCACATATTTTCCATATTGCTTCACATTCTTCAACCAATCTTATAAACAGCCTGTTTTGTTTTAACTTGTGAAATGAAAGGCATATTGTGATGACTGGGCTAAATTAACAGACCAATAACAGTTTAACGCTGTCTACGGTATTTAACCAGATTAAACTGGCTGCCAAGTGCTCTGTCTGATAATTGGTTGAGGATTCCCCTAGTTTACATGCTACCACCCACTGATCCAGCCTACCAGAGACTGATGTGGCAATAGAAGATCACAACACACTAGAGATCTCCTCCTCTGCCAATGGCACCAGCCCAGAATTTAAATACATGAAACTAAGGATGATGGGATTTTAATTCCCCTCCTGTGTGAAGCACCTGTGTGTCTCTTAATTCCCTCATATAAGAGGATACCAGGAGCTCAAACCGGCAAACTCTCTATGATAATATCTTGTTTTCTGAACACTGCAATAGAAACTATTCTTACATTGTGTAAATGTGTAATAAAGATATATAATTGCTGGTTAAAAGATACAAGAAGTGTGGTGTTTCTAAAAGGATTTATTGTTAATTCTGTAGTACACAGAACCCCATCTGGTGTCAGTTAGTGTGGTGTAACTGACAGGATTTATTGTTAATTCTGTAGTACACAGAACCCCACCTGGTGTCAGTTAGTGTGGTGTAGCTGATGGATACGCAAATAAGTAAGTACATGTAAATTCAAATGCATCAAATCAAACTTGCAATGTTAAAAGACGCTGTTAAAAGTTTTTATTCTGATCACAAGTTGATTGGACTGGATTGTTCTAATTTTGAAACCTGAATATGTATCAAAGAGTAATTTTACATTCTCCTCCTAAATGTATTTATAAAGATTAACTATCATAAATGTACAATATATATTTTCTAATTGTGAAGAGCTGAACAGTTTTGTGTGTTATTACCAACCAGTAGCCTATTTATAATATATATTTCACCTGAAAAAGGCACATTAAGACATTGTGTTACAAGTGAGACCGTTCTATTAGGCCGAAATATTCAATAAAACATTACAAAATCAAATTCATTTTTCACTTCATTGACAGATGAGAAATTACCCAGGGAAACAATGTTATAATGCTCACTGTAATAAAGATATCTTTATTAAACTCTTTATTTAACAAATGTCACCAAAAAAAACGTATCTGTGATTTAAGGTATATTTACATATTTTATTCATGAGCAGTTATGAGATTCAGCAGTTATGAGTGTGAGTGTGTGTGTGTGAGTGTGAGTGTGTCTGTCTGTTGTATCCTCATGACAAACCTCCTCACAAATGGTGCAAACATGAAATAAGCTTTTTAAATACATTCTCTAATCTTCTGAAACGCCCTGATGAGTCGTGATCTCTATTCCAGATATGTGATCTCTATTCCAGCTATGTGATCCCCATTCCAGATATGTGATCTCTATTCCAGCTATGTGAGTGATCTCTATTCCAGATATGTGATCTTTATTCCAGATATGTGATCTCCATTCCAGATATGTTATCTCTATTCCAGCTATGTGATCTCTATTCCAGCTATGTGATCTCCATTCCAGATATGTTATCTCTATTCCAGCTATGTGATCTCTATTCCAGCTATGTGATCTCTATTCCAGCTATGTGATCTCTATTCCAGATATGTGATCTCCATTCCAGATATGTGATCTTTATTCCAGCTATGTGATCTTTATTCCAGCTATGTGATCTCTATTCCAGATATGTGATCTCCATTCCAGATATGTGATCTTTATTCCAGCTATGTGATCTTTATTCCAGCTATGTGATCTCCATTCCAGATATGTGATCTCCATTCCAGATATGTGATCTTTATTCCAGATATGTGATCTCCATTCCAGATATGTGATCTCTTTTCCAGATATGTGATCTCCATTCCAGATATGTGATCTCTATTCCAGATATGTGATCTCCATTCCAGATATGTGATCTCTATTCCAGCTATGTGATCTCCATTCCAGCTATGTGATCTCCATTCCAACTATGTGATCTCCATTCCAGCTATGTGATCTCCATTCCAGATATGTGATCTTTATTCCAGATATGTGATCTCTATTCCAGCTATGTAATCTCTATTCCAGCTATGTGATCTCCATTCCATTCTTTTTCCAGATATGTCTCCATTCCAGATATGTGATCTCTTTTATGTGATCTCTATTCCAGATATGCTGATCTCCATTCCAGCTATTCCAGATGTGATCTCCATTCCATTCCATTCTCCATTCCAGCTATGTGATCTCCATTCCAGTGATCTCTTCCATTCCAGCTATGTGATCTCTATTCCAGATATGTGATCTCCATTCCAGCTATGTGATCTCTTCCAGATATGTGATCTATATTCCAGATATGTGATCTATATTCCAGCTATGTGATCTCTATTCCAGCTATGTGATCTCCATTCCAGATATGTGATCTCTTTTCCAGATATGTGATCTCCATTCCAGATATGTGATCTCTATTCCAGATATGTGATCTCTATTCCAGATATGTGATCTCCATTCCAGATATGTGATCTCCATTCCATTCCAGCTATGTGATCTCTATTCCAGCTATGTGATCTCCATTCTCAGATATGTGATCTATTCCAGATATGTGATCTCTATTCCAGCTATGTGATCTTTATTCCAGCTATGTGATCTCCATTCCAGATGTGATCTCTTTTCCAGATATGTGATCTCCATTCCAGATATGTGATCTCTATTCCAGCTATGTGATCTCTATTCCAGCTATGTGATCTCCATTCCAGATATTGATCTCAGATATGTGATCTCCCAGATTCTCTATTCCATATGTGATCTCCATTCCAGATCTCTATTCCATTCCCAGATATGTGATCTCCATTCCAGATATGTGATCTCCATTCCAGCTATGTGATCTCTATTCCAGATATGTGATCTCTATTCCAGCTATGTGATCTCTATTCCAGCTATGTGATCTCTATTCCAGATATGATATGTGATCTCATTCCAGCTATGTGATCTCTATTCCAGATATGTGATCTCCATTCCAGATTCTCTATTCCATTCCAGCTATGTGATCTCTATTCCAGATATGTGATCTCCATTCTCATTCCAGATATGTGATCTCTATTCCAGATATGTGATCTCTATTCCAGCTATGTCTCTATTCCATCTCCATTCCAGATATGTGATCTCTATTCTCCATTCCAGCTATGTGATCTATGTATGATCTCCATTCCAGATATGTGATCTCTATTCCAGATATGTGATCTCTATTCCATTCCAGCTATATCTCTATTCCAGTGATCTCTCTATTCCAGATATGTGATCTTTATTCCAGATGTGATCTCCAGATATGTGATCTCCAGCTATGTGATCTTTATTCCAGCTATGTGATCTCCATTCCAGATATGTGATCTCTATTCCAGCTATGTGATCTCTATTCCAGATATGTGATCTCTATTCCAGCTATGTGATCTCTATTCCAGATATGTGATCTCTATTCCAGCTATGTGATCTTTATTCCAGATATGTGATCTCTATTCCAGATATGTGATCTCTATTCCAGCTATGTGATATGTGATCTCTATTCCAGCTATGTGATCTCTATTCCAGATATGTGATCTCTATTCCAGATATGTGATCTCCATTCCAGATATGTGATCTCTATTCCAGCTCCAGCTATCTCTATTCCAGCTATGATCTCTATTCCAGCTATGTGATCTCTATTCCAGATATGTGATCTCTTCCAGATATGTGATCTATTCCAGCTATTCTCATTCCAGCTATGTGATCTCTATTCCAGCTATGTGATCTCTATTCCAGATATGTGATCTTTATTCCAGATATGTGATCTCTATTCCAGCTATGTGATCTTTATTCCAGCTATGTGATATTTATTCCAGCTATGTGATCTCTATTCCAGATATGTGATCTCCATTCCAGATATGTGATCTCTTTTCCAGCTATGTGATCTCTATTCCAGCTATGTGATCTCTATTCCAGCTATGTGATCTCTATTCCAGATATGTGATCTTTATTCCAGATATGTGATCTCCATTCCAGATATGTGATCTCCATTCCAGATATGTGATCTCCAATCTAGATATGTGATCTCTATTCCAGCTATGTGATCTCTATTCCAGATATGTGATCTCTATTCCAGCTATGTGATCTCCATTCCAGATATGTGATCTCTATTCCAGCTATGTGATCTTTATTCCAGCTATGTGATCTCCATTCCAGAAATGTGATCTCCATTCCAGATATGTGATCTCTATTCCAGATATGTGATATCCATTCCAGATATGTGATCTCCATTCCAGATATGTGATCTCTATTCCAGATATGTGATCTCTATTCCAGCTATGTGATCTCCATTCCAGATATGTGATCTCTATTCCAGATATGTGATCTCCATTCCAGATATGTGATCTCCATTCCAGCTATGTGATCTCCATTCCAGATATGTGATCTCCATTCCAGATATGTGATCTCTATTCCAGCTATCTGATCTTTATTCCAGCTATGTGATCTCTATTCCAGGTATGTGATCTCTATTCCAGCTATGTGATCTCCATTCCAGATATGTGATCTCCATTCCAGATATGTGATCTCCATTCCAGCTATGTGATCTCCATTCCAGATATGTGATCTCTATTCCAGCTATGTGATCTCTATTCCAGCTATGTGATCTCCATTCCAGATATGTGATCTCTATTCCAGCTATGTGATCTCCATTCCAGCTATGTGATCTCTATTCCAGATATGTGATCTCTATTCCAGATATGTGATCTCTATTCCAGATATGTGATCTCCATTCCAGCTTTGTGATCTCCATTCCAGATATGTGATCTCTATTCCAGATATGTGATCTCCATTCCAGATATGTGATCTCCATCCAGATATGTGATCTCCATTCCACATATGTGATCTCCATTCCAGATATGTGATCTCTATTCCAGCTATGTGATCTCCATTCCAGATATGTGATCTCCATTCCAGATATGTGATCTCTATTCCAGCTATGTGATCTCTATTCCAGCTATTTGATCTCCATTCCAGATATGCTATCTCCATTCCAGATATGTGATCTCTATTCTAGCTATGTGATCTCTATTCCAGCTATGTGATCTCCATTCCAGATATGTGATCTCTATTCCAGCTATGTGATCTCCATTCCAGATATGTGATCTCCATTCCAGCTATGTGATCTCCATTCCAGATATGTGATCTCTATTCCAGCTATGTGATCTCTATTCCAGATATGTGATCTCTATTCCAGCTATGTGATCTCTATTCCAGATATGTGATCTCTATTCCAGCTATGTGATCTCCATTCCAGCTATGTGATCTCTATTCCAGCTATGTGATCTCTATTCCAGATATGTGATCTCCATTCCAGCTATGTGATCTCCATTCCAGATATGTGATCTTTATTCCAGCTATGTGATCTCTATTCCAGCTATGTGATCTCCATTCCAGATATGTGATCTCTATTCCAGCTATGTGATCTATATTCCAGCTATGTTATCTCCATTCCAGCTATGTGATCTCTATTCCAGCTATGTGATCTCTATTCCAGATATGTGATCTCTATTCCAGATATGTGATCTCTATTCCAGATATGTGATCACTATTCCAGATATGTGATCTCCATTCCAGATATGTGATCTCTATTCCAGCTATGTGATCTTTATTCCAGCTATCTGATCTCAATTCCAGCTATGTGATCTCCATTCCAGCTATGTGATCTTTATTCCAGCTATGTGATCTCCATTCCAGCTATGTGATCTCCATTCCAGCTATGTGATCTTTATTCCAGCTATGTGATCTCTATTCCAGCTATGTGATCTCTATTCCAGCTATGTGATCTCTATTCCACCTATGTGATCTCCATTCCAGCTATGTGATCTCTATTCCAGCTATGTGATCTCCATTCCAGATATGTGATCTCTATTCCAGCTATGTGATCTATATTCCAGCTATGTTATCTCCATTCCAGCTATGTGATCTCTATTCCAGCTATGTGATCTCTATTCCAGATATGTGATCTCTATTCCAGATATGTGATCTCTATTCCAGATATGTGATCACTATTCCAGATATGTGATCTCCATTCCAGATATGTGATCTCTATTCCAGCTATGTGATCTTTATTCCAGCTATCTGATCTCAATTCCAGCTATGTGATCTCCATTCCAGCTATGTGATCTTTATTCCAGCTATGTGATCTCCATTCCAGCTATGTGATCTCCATTCCAGCTATGTGATCTTTATTCCAGCTATGTGATCTCTATTCCAGCTATGTGATCTCTATTCCAGCTATGTGATCTCTATTCCACCTATGTGATCTCCATTCCAGCTATGTGATCTTTATTCCAGCTATGTGATCTCCATTCCAGTTATGTGATCTTCATTCCAGCTATGTTTTTTTACTGTTGTTTCTCCTGTGATTTATCTCATCCAGGCCACCTGCAGAAGTCCCAGCAGCCACCAGACATTTGAGCTGTGGCTGTGGTGCTACTCATGCTGTTAAATGCAGTCAATAAATACCAGGGCACACATGGCACACCTGGCACACCTGGTACATCTGGCACATCTGGTACATCTGGCACACCTGGTACATCTGGCACACCTGGTACATCTGGCACATCTGGCACATCTGGCACACCTGGCACATCTGGTACATCTGGCACACCTGGTACATCTGGCACATCTGGTACATCTGGCACATCTGGTACATCTGGTACACCTGGTACATCTGGCACACCTGGTACTGATTACAGCAGCAGCTGTAGGTAGGGCTCACTCACTGCACACCTTCAGTTTAACACATTAAGTCTTTACAGCTGTTGTCGTGTTACAAGCTGCTGGCTGGGTGCTGACACTGCGTTCCTGCCTGTCTGTCTGACTGGCTGTCTGGCAGACAGAAAGACAGGCAGACAGGCAGACAGGCAGACAGGAAGACAGGCAGACAGGCAGACAGGCAGACAGACAGGCAGGCAGGCAGGCAGGCGGACAGAGAGTCTGAAAATGTGATTATAATGTTCTAATTGAGCACCCTAATCCCTAATCCCTAATCCCTAAACACAAAACCCTAAACCCTAAACCCTAAACCCTAAACTCTAAACTCTAAACTCTAAACTCTAAACTCTAAACTCTAATCTCTAAACTCTAAACTCTAAACTCTAAACCCTAATCCATAATCCCTAATCCCTAAACCCTAAACCCTAATCCCTAAACTCTAATCCATAAACCCTAAACCCTAAACCTTAAACCCTAAACCCTAAACCCTAAACCCTAAACCCTAAAGCCTAATCCCTAAACTCTACACCCTTAACACTAATCCCTAGACCCTACACCCTTAACACTAATCCCTAAACCCTAATCCCTAAACCCAAACTTCTGAACCTTAAACCAAATCAATCCTAGAGCCTAACCTATTGTAAGCAGCCAGGAGCTGCATGTTTGATGCTTTTCTGTAATGTTAGAACTTCTAGTGTTTTTTTGGTCCAGCAAATGAAGTTAAGAACACACATATAAACACACACACCTCTCTCTGTACACACAAATAAACACACACCTCTCTCTGTACACACACATAAACACACACACCTCTCTCTGTACACACACACATAAACACACACACCTCTCTCTGTACACACACATAAACACACACACCTCTCTCTGTACACACACATAAATACACTTATATTAGAGGCATATTACACTTATATTAGAGGCATATTACACTTATATCAGAGGCATATTACACTTATATTAGAGGCATATTACACTTATATCAGAGGCATATTACACTTATATTAGAAGCATATTACACTTATATTAGAGGCATATTACACTTATATTAGAGGCATATTACACTTATATTAGAGGCATATTACACTTATATTAGAGGCATATTACACTTATATTAGAGGCATATTACACTTATATTAGAGGCATATTACACTTATATTAGAGGCATATTACACTTATATCAGAGGCATATTACACTTATATCAGAGGCATATTACACTTATATTAGAAGCATATTACACTTATATTAGAGGCATATTACACTTATATTAGAGGCATATTACACTTATATCAGAGGCATATTACACTTATATTAGAAGCATATTACACTTATATCAGAGGGATATTACACTTATATTAGAGGCATATTACACTTATATTAGAGGCATATTACACTTATATTAGAGGCATATACACAGTTCAACCTGAACACATGCACTCTCCCCCACACCACTCCCCCTACACCCCCCACACCACTCCCCCCCCCCCCCACACCACCACACCCCCCACACCACCCCCACACCACCACCCACACCACCAACACCCCACCCCCCCCACACCACCACTCCCCACACCACCACCCACACCACCACCCCCACACACCACCCCCACACCATCACTCCCCACACCACCACTCCCCCCACACCACCACTCCCCCCACACTACCACTCCCCATACACCCCCCACACCACCCCCACACACCACCCCCCCACACCACCACTCCCCCTACAACCCCCACACCACCAACCCCCCCACACCACCACTCCCCCACACCACCCCCATTTAGTCAACGGTAAAACAGAGATGATTTATTGGGTCCGGGTGTGAGTTGTAATAAGCTCATATTGCTATGGCACCACTGTATTCATCAGACAATATGTTTCCTCACTAATGGGACACCCTCTGAAGTGCACTAGTTTCCCTCAGGGCCTCATTGGGGACACAAGTCTCCCCTGTGGTAGCCAGACTACATTTATCATTGCAGTGTAACGCCTCTCAACACAGGTGTGCTGGAATCTGTGTGTTTAGCACTATTACTGAACACACTTCCTCTATTATGCCTTTGTGTTTGTGTGTGTTCATAAGAGAGGGATGGAAGAGGCAAGAGAGAGTGAAACAGGGTGGGAGAGAGTGGGAGAGAGAAGAGAGAGAGATAGATGAGTGGGGGAAGAGGTGAGAGAGTGAGAGAAGGTGGGAGAGAGTGAGAGAGAAAAGAGTGGGGGAAGAGGTGAGAGAGTGAGAGAGAAGAGAGGGGAGAGAGAGAAGTGGTGACAGATAGATCAAACAGTAGACATCCCATATGGAGAGACACACAAAAGAAAGTGATATGCAGGACATGTGTTCTGGAGAAAACCGACACAGTGTTCTGTAGGGAACTGACACAGTGTTCTGTAGGGAACTGACATAGTGTTCTGTAGGGAACTGACACAGTGTTCTGGAGAAAACCGACACAGTGTTCTGTAGGGAACTGACACAGTGTTCTGTAGGGAACTGACATAGTGTTCTGTAGGGAACTGACACAGTGTTCTGGAGGAAACTGACACAGTGTTCTGTAGGGAACTGACACAGTGTTCTGGAGGGAACTGACACAGTGTTCTGGAGGGAACTGACACAGTGTTCTGTAGGGAACTGACACAGTGTTCTGTAGGGAACTGCAACTGACACAGTGTTCTTGAGGGAACTGACACAGTGTTCTGGAGGGAACTGACACAGTGTTCTGGAGGGAACTGACAGTAGGTTAAAACATCCTCATTGTTCATTTCCCTGTTCCTATTTCTCTTATTTCATCACATATAGATGGTTGCACCCTGGCACACTCCCTGGCACACACCCTGGCACACTCTCTGACACACACCCTAGCACACTCCCTGGCACACTCCCTGGCACACACCTTGACACACACCCTGGCACACTCTCGGACACACTCCCTGGCACACACCCTGGCACACTCTCGGACACACACCCTGGCACACACCCTGGCACACTCTCGGACACACACCCTGGCACACACCCTGGCACACTCACTGGCACACTCCCCATACACACACACACACTCACACACACACGTTTGCCTTTTTGTCCTTGTAAGGACCTCACAAAGACTCATAGCCTGGTCACACCCTGAGGTCACACACACACCTTACACACACACAGACCTTACACACCTTCCACACACACATCTTCCACACACACACACACACACACACCTTACACACACACACCTTCCACACCTTCCACACACACACCCCTCACGCACACACACACACACACACACACACACTCTGAATCCCTAGTGCTAACCCGAGTACAAACCTTAATCCAAATCCTAACCCTATCCCTAACCCAAACACCAGTCCTAACTCTAACCCTAGTCCTAACACTAGTCCTAACCCTAATGCTAGTCCTAACCCTAGCCCTAGAGAGGAAGGAGACGAACAACACCCATTAGGCTCTATGCCAGGACACATGGCTGCCATCCTGTTGCTTTATCAGCTCTGTGCTGTTGTGGACTGCTGGCTAGCTAACTGATTGGCTGGCTGTCTTACTGACTAGCTAATTGGATGGTTAGCTAACTGATTGGCTGGCTGTCTTACTGGCTAGCTAATTGGATGGTTAGCTAACTGGTTGGCTGGCTGTCTTACTGGCTAGCTAATTGGATGGTTAGCTAACTGATTGTAGAGACAGGGGGACTCGTCTCCTCATCTGTAGGAGGTGTAGAGACAGGGGGATTCGTCTCCTCATCTGTAGGAGGTGTAGAGACAGGGGGATTCGTCTCCTCATATGGAGGAGGTGTAGAGACAGGGGGACTCGTCTCCTCATCTGTAGGAGGTGTAGAGACAGGGGGATTCGTCTCCTCATCTGTAGGAGGTGTAGAGACAGGGGGAATCGTCTCCTCATATGGAGGAGGTGTAGA
>CM055731.1:28676085-28681085 GCA_029465975.1 Dallia pectoralis | reverse complement strand
TTCTTGGTAGCCTCATATGACTGTGTTAGCTGACCTGATAAAACACTCTGTTAGGTAGCCTCATATGACTGTGTTAGCTGACTTGATAAGGCACTTCTTGGTAGCCTCATATGACTGTGTTAGCTGACTTGATAAGGCACTTCTTGGTAGCCTCATATGACTGTGTTAGTTGACCTGATAAAACACTCTGTTAGGTAGCCTCATATGACTGTGTTAGCTGACCTGATAAGGCACTTCTTGGTAGTCTGATAGGACTGTGCTATCTGCTGTATGGAGCTCTCTTAGGTGTCTGTACGATATCCTGTTCGGATCAGAAGCTGTACCAGGTATCTTGAGTGAAAATACATTACATTTCTGTCTGCTTTTATCTTTATTAAGGAACACCTGTAGAAGAGATATTGATTATTTATGGACACCTAACCCTTGTTAAACTTCTGCAATGTTAAGCCTAAATTACGTACAATTATACTTGAATGTATTCTAGTCCTTCATTTCCTTTTTTATATTGATTAGAGAATTACGCATAACATATATTATTAGAGATGTGTAGCTCTCTGTGTTTTGTTTCATTTGTTCTATATACCATTTGTTCTGGGCTACGTTGTTCTCTTGTGTTTTGTTTCATTTGTTCTATACCAGACACACTGTCTGGGCTACCTTGCTCTCCTGTGTTTTGTTTCATTTGTTCTATACCAGACACAC
Source organism: Dallia pectoralis (assembly GCA_029465975.1). Classification (NCBI taxonomy): domain Eukaryota; kingdom Metazoa; phylum Chordata; class Actinopteri; order Esociformes; family Umbridae; genus Dallia; species Dallia pectoralis. The sequence continues at coordinate 28,680,383 of CM055731.1, read as the reverse complement.
TGTCTGGGCTACCTTGCTCTCCTGTGTTTTGTTTCATTTGTTCTATACCAGACACACTGTCTGGGCTACGTTGCTCTCTTTGTTGTTACATTGGCTGAAAACATGTATCATTTGAGAGCTTTTGAAGAATGCCACATAAAGATACGTATAAATGAAAGGTCAGTTTGATCACTAGTCCTGGACAGGAGCCCAGATGTGTCTGAAAATGTTGCTGACTCATCAACGTCTTTCCCATCTGCTGAGACACTGAGCAGAATGGCATCATGGGAACGAGAAGGTTAGTAGAGGATAAACACATTTTATAGCGAGAGAGAAGGTGGAGGAAGAGGATAAGAGACATGGATGAAGAGAGCTAGAGATGGAGAGGGAGCTGGAGAAACAGATTCTGAGAGAAAGATTGAGAGAGAGATTGTGAGACAGCTGAGGTCTTATGTGTCTCTGTGACCAGCTGTTGTTCACTGGCTCAGTAACGGCAGATTCCAACTCATTTACTCTCAATCCCACGTCTCAATCTTCTGCAGAGATAAAGACTTCTCCAAAAGACAGATACTAGCTACTTCTCAGACGCACAAAAACCAACAGTTATCAAAGGCATGGTTTTCTATAAGGGAGATATTTACAACTGGTTTGGGAGGGAGGGGCTAGGGAGTGAGGGGCTGGATTAAGGAGGGAATGGAGGTGCTGGATTGGGGGGGGTTGGGAGGGGCTAGGTTGTGTTGGGAGTAAATGGGTTGAGAAGGGAATGGAGGTGCTAGGTTGGGAGCGGAGGATAAGGAGGGGCTAGGTTGGAAGGGGCTGGGTTGGGAGCGGAGGATAAGGAGGGGCTGGGTTGGGAGGGGCTGGGTTGGGAGCGGAGGACAGGGAGGGGCTGGGTTGTGGGAGGGGCTGGGTTGTGTTGGGAGGGACTGGGTTGGGGGTGGAGGGTTGGGAGGGGCTGGGTTGGGAGGGGCTGGGTTGGGAGTGTCTGGGTTGGGAGGGGCTGGGTTGGGAGGGGCTGGGTTGGGGGTGTAGGATTGGGAGGGGCTGGGTTGTGTTGGGAGGGACTGGGTTGGGGGTGGAGGATTGGGAGGGGCTGGGTTGAGAAAGGAATGGAGGTGCTGGAGAGGGAGAGGCTGGGAGGACAGTACAAGTCCCTGTCAGTCAATAACACACATTAAGAGCAGAGAGTGAACCATGGTCATCTATGGTCATGAAAGCTGGGTTATGACGAAAGAACGAGATCGCGGGTACAAGCGGCCGAAATGGGTTTTCTCAGAAAGGTGGCTGGCCTCTCCCTTAGGAATAGGGTGAGAAGCTCAGTCTTCCGAGAGGAACTCGGAGTAGAGCTGCTGCTCCTTTGCGTAGAAAGGAGCCAGTTGAGGTGGTTCGGGCATCTAGTACGAATGCCACCTGGGCGCCTCCCTCGAGAGGTGTTCCAGGCACGTCCAGCTGGGAGGAGACCTCGGGGAAGACCCAGGACTAGGTGGAGAGATTATATCTCCACACTGGCCTGGGAACGCCTCGGGATTCCCCAGTCAGAGCTGGCTAATGTTGCCCGGGAAAGGGAAGTTTGGGGTCCCCTGCTAGAGCTGCTACCCCCGCGACCCGACCCCGGATAAGCGGTTGAAGATGAGATGAGAGGAGATAAGATGAGTGAACCATCTGAACCATCTGAACCATATGAACCATATGAACCATATGAACCATCTGAACCATATGAACCATATGAACCATCTGAACCACCTGAACTATCTGAACCATCTGAACCACCTGAACCACCTGAACTATCTGAACCATCTGAACCATCTGAACCACCTGAACCACCTGAACCATCTGAACCATCTGAACAACCTGAACCATCTGAACCATCTGAACAACCTGAACCATCTGAACCATCTGAACCATCTGAACCTCTGAACAACCTGAACCATCTGAACCATCTGAACCACCTGAACCATCTGAACCATCTGAACCATCTGAACCACCTGAACCATCTGAACCATCTGAACCATCTGAACCACCTGAACCACCTGAACAATCTGAACCATCTGAACCATCTGAACCATCTGAACCATATGAACCATACGAACCATATGAACCATCTGAACCATCTGAACCATCTGAACCATCTGGAACACCTGAATCATCTGAACCATTTGAACCATCTGAACCACCTGAACCACCTGAACCATCTGAACCATCTGAACCACCTGAACCATCTGAACCATCTGAACCATCTGAACCAACTGAACCATCTGAACCATCTGAACCATCTGAACCATCTGAACCATCTGAACCATCTGTCTTACCTGTGTCTCACCTGTGTATGTGTCTTACCTGTGTCTCACCTGTGTATGTGTCTCACCTGTGTATGTGTCTTACCTGTGTATGTGTCTTACCTCTGTCTCACCTGTGTATGAGTCTCACCTGTGTATGTGTCTCACCTGTGTATGTGTCTCACCTGTGTATGTGTCTCACCTGTGTATGTGTCTTACCTGTGTCTCACTTGTGTATGTGTCTCACCTGTGTATGTGTCTCACCTGTGTATGTGTCTTACCTGTGTATGTGTCTTACCTTTGTATGTGTCTTACCTGTGTATGTGTCTTACCTGTGCCGGTGTTAGAAAACATTACAGCGGTGTTGAAATAAATTGGTGTGCATGAACATAACAAAAGCGAAAAAGCGTCCATATTTAAAACATGAAGAACTGTAAACCACCTTATGGAATAACCAATCCCAGAGGAGTCTAGAGAAACGGCCAGAGCTGTGAAAGATTATTGACTCTGAGAATCAATTCAAATGCTATGCCTCACTATATGCCACTGTTTTGTTTTGGTCCGATGAAAGCTGAAGGAAAGAAGGGATGGAGTGAGAGAGAGAACAGAATGAGAGAAAACAGAATGAGAGAAAACAGAATGAGAGAAAACAGAATGAGAGAAAACAGAATGAGAGAGAACAGAATGAGAGAAAACAGAATGAGAGAAAACAGAATGAGAGAAACAGAATGAGAGAGAACAGAATGAGAGAGAACAGAATGAGAGAAAACAGAATGAGAGAGAACAGAATGAGAGAAAACAGAATGAGAGAAAACAGAATGAGAGAAAACAGAATGAGAGAAAACAGAATGAGAGAGAACAGAATGAGAGAAAACAGAATGAGAGAAAACAGAATGAGAGAAAACAGAATGAGAGAAAACAGAATGAGAGAGAACAGAATGAGAGAGAACAGAATGAGAGAAAACAGAATGAGAGAGAACAGAATGAGAGAAAACAGAATGAGAGAAAACAGAATGAGAGAAAACAGAATGAGAGAAAACAGAATGAGAGAGAACAGAATGAGAGAAAACAGAATGAGAGAAAACCGAATGAGAGAAAACAGAATGAGAGAAAACAGAATGAGAGAGAACAGAATGAGAGAGAACAGAATGAGAGAAAACAGAATGAGAGAAAACAGAATGAGAGAAAACAGAATGAGAGAGAACAGAATGAGAGAAAACAGAATGAGAGAGAACAGAATGAGAGAAAACAGAATGAGAGAGAACAGAATGAGAGAAAACAGAATGAGAGAGAACAGAATGAGAGAAAACAGAATGAGAGAAAACAGAATGAGAGAAAACAGAATGAGAGAGAACAGAATGAGAGAGAACAGAATGAGAGAAAACAGAATGAGAGAAAACAGAATGAGAGAGATCAGAATGAGAGAGAACAGAATGAGAGAGAACAGAATGAGAGAGAACAGAATGAGAGAAAACAGAATGAGATTGAACAATATCATATGAATGTCAAATGTCTGGCAGTAGATCTGCCTCTGGATCACAAGCTGTGAGATGTGACATGTAAAACAAACACTTCTTTCTCTGTCTCTTTATTGGTCTGAATAAACAGCTTCCTGTGCGGCTGGGGACCGGGTCTGGTTCCTTCCCATTATGTCTTAATGGAATGCTGTTTCTTGGCACCACCTCACCATGGTAACTAAGAATGTCATGTGGTTGGCCTTACCCCTCTGAACACATCTTCAGTAGCCGATAAAAATGACACTTTAAGACATTAACTCGTGAGATCTATAAATGAAGCTTTGATTTTCCTCAGAAAACAAAGCGTTTAAAGATCTCTTGTGGATAGTTTTGAGTCTTTCGTTCAGCAGTGCAGAAGTTCTTCTTAAATGGAAGCGTGTGACATTTCTTCAGAGGTGGACTGCAGAGGAAAAGAACCAGCATTATAAAGACCCTGGAACATCAAGTGACGAGGTAAAGGTCAGAGGTCATGGAATTATACATGGTCAAGTTTTTATCTATTAGTTGTGCCTGTTCAGAGAGGCTC
>CM055731.1:28668984-28675585 GCA_029465975.1 Dallia pectoralis | reverse complement strand
ACTATCCACATAACACCTGTGACTATCCACATAACACCTGTGACTATCCACATAACACCTGTGACTATCCACATAACCCCTGTGACTATCCACATAACCCCTGTGACTATCCACATAACACCTGTGACTATCCACATAACACCTGTGACTATCCACATAACACCTGTGACTATCCACATAACCACCTGTGACTATCCACATAACACCTGTGACTATCCACATAACACCTGTGACTATCCACATAACACCTGTGACTATCCACATAACACCTGTGACTATCCACATAACCCCTGTGACTATCCACATAACCCCTGTGACTATCCACATAACCCTGTGACTATCCACATAACCCTGTGACTATCCACATAACACCTGTGACTATCCACATAACACCTGTGACTATCCACATAACCCCTGTGACTATCCACATAACACTATCCACATAACCCCTGTGACTATCCATAACACCTGTGAACCCTAACCCCTGTGACTATCCATATGTGACTACACCCTGTGACTATCCATATAACACCTGTGACTATCCATATAACACCTGTGACTATCCACATAACCCCTGTGACTATCCACATAACACCTGTGACTATCCACATAACACCTGTGACTATCCACATAACACCTGTGACTATCCACATAACACCTGTGACTATCCACAAAACCCCTGCGATTTGCTTCATGACCACTGGGTCTTTCAACGTAACGGCTCTACATAAAGTGTGTGATGATAAGCTTCTCAGCAGACACACACAGACACATACACACACACACAGAGACAGACAGACATACACACACACATACACACACATACACACATAAACACACACCCATACACACCCATACACACCCATACACACACACACACACACACACACACACACACGTACTCATACTTTACTTTCTAGATCCAACTCTCCCTTGTTAAAAGCATTTGCATCTAACCGAGAAGCCATTAGAATGTTAATTATGTTGACCCCAGAGGCACTGAGAGACAGATCTGTATATCAGCTTCAACAACCACTCAGCCACGCAGCCTTTCAGTCAGCAAGCCAGCTAGCCAACCATATAGTAAGCAAGTCAACAGTCTAACCAACGATCCAGTCAGTCAACTAGCCAGCCAGGCAGTCAGCAAGCCAGCTAGCCATCCATCCAGATGTAATTCCATTAGCTAGCTTAGATAAAAATAAAATACAAATAAAACTGGACCTCCTAATGACATGTAGCAGACCCCTCCTAATGACATGTAACAGACCCCTCCTAATGACATGTAGCTGACCCCTCCTAATGACATGAAGCGGACCCCTCCTAATGACATGTAGCAGAACCCTCCTAATGACATGTAGCTGACCCCTCCTAATGACATGTAGCAGACCCCTCCTAATGACATGTAGCGGACCCCTCCTAATGACATGTAGCAGACCCCTCCTAATGACATGTAGCAGAACCCTCCTAATGACATGTAGCAGACCCCTCCTAATGACATGTAGCAGACCCCTCCTAATGACATGTAGCAGACCCCTCCTAATGACATGTAGCAGACCCCTCCTAATGACATGTAGCAGACCCCTCCTAATAACATGTAGCAGACCCCTCCTAATGACATGTAGCGGACCCCTCCTAATGACATGTAGCAGACCCCTCCTAATGACATGTAGCAGACCCCTCCTAATGACATGTAACAGACCCCTCCTAATGACATGTAACAGACCCCTCCTAATGACATGTAGCGGACCCCTCCTAATGACATGTAGCAGACCCCTCCTAATGACATGTAGCAGACCCCTCCTAATGACATGTAGCGGACCCCTCCTAATGACATGTAGCAGACCCCTCCTAATGACATGTAACAGACCCCTCCTAATGACATGTAACAGACCCCTCCTAATGACATGTAGCGGACCCCTCCTAATGACATGTAGCAGACCCCTCCTCCTAATGACATGTAGCAGACCCCTCCTCCTAATGACATGTAGCAGACCCCTCCTAATGACATGTAGCCGACCCCTCCTCCTAATGACATGTAGCAGACCCCTCCTCCTAATGACATGTAGCAGACCCCTCCTAATGACATGTAGCTGACCCCTCCTAATGACATGTAGCGGACCCCTCCTAATGACATGTAGCAGACCCCTCCTAATGACATGTAGCAGACCCCTCCTAATGACATGTAGCAGATTTTTCTAGCCGCTGTGTATCAACTTGTCAATGCATGCTCTGTCAGGTTCAGGCTGGGTGATTGTAAAAGCACTTTGTGACAACTTCATTGTAAAAAGAGCATTATAAAATACATTTGATTGATTGCACACGGCTAGTTCCGGTTGGGTAGTTTAAATTGTTTTAATTGTTTAAATTGAGCACAGCCAGTGTTATTTAGCTAATCAGTTGGGCAACATAATTTTCCAATCAGTGAATAGTTCGGCTTTTTGTTGTTTGTTTTGCGTTTAATAAACACTCCAAACGAGTACTCAAACTCTGTGCCTGGCTTTATCTTACACTCCACTTCCTGGGTTTATCTTACACTCCACTTCCTGGGTTTATCTTACACTCCACTTCCTGGGTTTATCTTACACACCACTTCCTGGGATTATCTTACACTCCACTTCCTGGCTTTATCTTACACTCCACTTCCTGGCTTTATCTTACACTCCACTTCCTGGCTTTATCTTACACTCCACTTCATGGCTTTATCTTACACTCCACTTCATGGCTTTATCTTACTATCCATTTCCTGGCTTTAACTTACACTCCACTTCCTGGGTTTATCTTACACTCCACTTCCTGTGTTTATCTTACACTCCACTTCCTGGGGTTATCTTACACTCCACTTCTTGACTTTATCTTACACTCCACTTTCTGGGTTTATCTTACACTCCACTTCCTGGGTTTATCTTACACTCCACTTCCTGTGTTTATCTTACACTCCACTTCCTGGGGTTATCTTACACTCCACTTCTTGACTTTATCTTACACTCCACTTCCTGACTTTATCTTACACTCCACTTCCTGGGTTTATCTTACACTCCACTTCCATGCACATTTTGCTAGGTACACTCTATGTATTTTGTAAAAGCCTTTCTTTACGTTCTATATAGCTTGTATAAAAACCTCATTGAGATATTAAATAATATTCTAAAATATATAATGAAGGATGCAATTTTCTCAGAAAGACATACACATGCAAACACACACACAAACAGTGATGTGTGAGTGCTGTGTGAGTGCTGTGTGAGTGAAGTGTGAGTGCAGTGTGAGTGATGTGTGAGTGCTGTGTGAGTGATGTGTGAGTGAAGTGTGAGTGCTGTGTGAGTGCTGTGTGAGTGCTGTGTGAGTGCAGTGTGGGTGCTGTGTGAGTGAAGTGTGAGTGATGTGTGAGTGCAGTGTGAGTGCAGTCAGAGTGCTGTGTGAGTGAAGTGTGAGTGATGTGTGAGTGCAGTGTGAGTGCTGTGTGAGTGCAGTGTGAGTGCTGTGTGAGTGCTGTGTGAGTGCTGTGTAAGTGCTGTGTGAGTACTGTGTGAGTGCAGTGTGAGTGCAGTGTGAGTGCTGTGTGAGTGCTGTGCGTATCCTGTTCCCTCCATCCTCTGTGCTGCAGTAGATTGTCTCCCCCCTGAGGGCCGCCTCTCCCTGCAGCATGTGGAGACTGTGGCTCGTTGCCAGGATACCAGCCTCCAGTCTGTAGTGACAAGAAGACATGAAGAGCAGAGATTAATAATTTACAAGCAGGCCCTTGTACTCTGCTCCAGCTCGCCATCGCTCTGACATTAACTGTCACTACCCATGAAGATGGAACTGTTATTACTTATTTCATCCAAATATCCTGTCCAGTCTTTTTCCATCATGGATGAAATCCCCCACGTAGACTGCCAATGTGGAATTTAATTTGTCTTAAACAATGTATTTAAATACACATTATTGAATCATCATGATTTTGTAATAAACGTCTAAAATAACATTTAAAGTAAGTAAGTAGTAGTATTTTGAGTCCTACTCTTCACACATAACAGTTTTCTTTTGGAACAGTAGCCGTTTTAGTGGCTGTTTTAGTAGCTGTTTCATAAAGATTTTCAGTAGCTGTTTCATATTGATGTTTCAGTAGCTGTTTCAGTAGCAGTTTCAGTAGCGGTGTTAGTAGCGGTTTTAGTAGCTGTTTCAGTAGCAATTTAAGTAGCTGTTTTAGTAGCAGTTTTAGTAGCTGTTTCAGTAACTGTTTCAGTAGATGTTTGAGTAGCTGTTTCATATTGATGTTTCAGTAGCTGTTTTAGTTGCAGTTTTAGTAGCTGTTTCAGTAGATGTTTCAGTAGATGTTTCAGTAGCTGTTTCAGTAGCTGTTTCAGTAACTGTTTCAGTAGCTGTTTTAGTTGCTGTTTCAAGTTTCCCAGTCTGAGAGCAGGGCCTGATTAATCTAAAATAAATATGGTCTCCATGACATTGGTGCAGAGACAACTTGAGAGCGTCACTATTTACCAAATATATGGATGTGATTCACACCAAGACATTTCCTCTTCTTATCAAGCCTGTCCTGGATAATTAAAATGGCACATTCTCTCCTCCAGAGTCACTGTGCAATGCAATGAAATTTGACCAGGAAGGAGAGAAAAGCTGAGAGAAGATAAAGAGAAGAGAACTGAGATGAGAGCTGAGAACTGCAGAGAGAGCTGAGATGAGAGAGGAAAACTGAGAGTAGCAAAAAAGGAGAAAGGAGAGAGGAGAGCTGAGATGAGAGAGGAAAATTGCAGAGAGAGCTGAGAGAGGGAAACTGCAGAGTAGAGAGAAAAGGAGAAAGGAGAGAGGAGAGGAGTGCTGAGAGTAGAGGAAACAGAGGAGAGGAAACAGAGGAGAGGAAAGAAAGGAGAGGAAACAGAGGAGAGGAAACAGAGGAGAGGAAACAGAGGAGAGGAAACAGAGGAGAGGAAACAGAGGAGAAGAAACAGAGAAGAGGAAACAGAGGAGAAGAAAAAGAGGAGAGGAAACAAAGGAGATAAAACAGAGGAGAGGAAACAGAGAAGAGGAAACCGAGAAGAGGAAACAGAGGAGAAGAAACAAAGGAGCTGAGAGAGGAGAGGAAACAGAGAAGAGGAAACAGAGGAGAAGAAACAGAGGAGAGGAAACAGTGAAGAGGAAACAGAGAAGAGGAAACAGAGAAGAGGAAACAGAGGAGAGGAAACAGAGAAGAGGAAACAGAGGAGAAGAAACAGAGGAGCTGAGAGAGGAGAGGAAACAGAGAAGAGGAAACAGAGGAGAAGAAACAGAGGAGAGGAAACAGAGGAGAGGAAACAGAGGAGAGGAAACAGAGGAGAGGAAACAGAGGAGAGGAAACAGAGGAGAGGAAACAGAGAAGAGGAAACAGAGGAGAGGAAACAGAGAAGAGGAAACAGAGGAGAAGAAACAAAGGAGCTGAGAGAGGAGAGGAAACAGAGAAGAGGAAACAGAGGAGAAGAAACAGAGGAGAGGAAACAGTGAAGAGGAAACAGAGAAGAGGAAACAGAGAAGAGGAAACAGAGGAGAGGAAACAGAGAAGAGGAAACAGAGGAGAAGAAACAGAGGAGCTGAGAGAGGAGAGGAAACAGAGAAGAGGAAACAGAGGAGAAGAAACAGAGGAGAGGAAACAGAGGAGAGGAAACAGAGGAGAGGAAACAGAGGAGAGGAAACAGAGGAGAGGAAACAGAGGAGAGGAAACAGAGAAGAGGAAACAGAGGAGAGGAAACAGAGAAGAGGAAACAGAGGAGAAGAAACAAAGGAGCTGAGAGAGGAGAGGAAACAGAGAAGAGGAAACAGAGGAGAAGAAACAGAGGAGAGGAAACAGAGGAGAGGAAACAGAGGAGAGGAAACAGAGGAGAGGAAACAGAGGAGAGGAAACAGAGGAGAGGAAACAGAGAAGAGGAAACAGAGGAGAGGAAACAGAGAAGAGGAAACAGAGGAGAAGAAACAGAGGAGAGGAAACAGATGAGAGGAAACAGAGGAGAGGAAACAGAGGAGAGGAAAGAAAGGAGAGGAGACAGAGAAGAGGAGACAGAGAAGAGGAAACAGAGCAGAGGAAACAGAGGAGAGGAAACAGAGGAGAGGAAACAGAGGAGAGGAAACAGAGGAGAGGAAACAGAGGAGAGGAAACAGAGAAGAGGAAACAGAGAAGAGGAAACAGAGAAGAGGAAACAGAGGAGAGGAAACAGAGGAGAGGAAACAGAGGAGAGAGAGGAAACAGAGGAGAGGAAACAGAGAGAGGAAACAGAGGAGAAAACAGAGGAACAGAGGAGAGGGAGAGGAAACAGAGGAGAGGAGGCAACAGAGGAGAGGAAACAGAGAGGCAGGAAACAGGAGAGGCAGGAAACAGGAGAGGCAGGAAACAGGAGAGGCAGGAAACAGGAGAGGCAGGAAACAGGAGAGGCAGGAAACAGGAGAGGCAGGAAACAGGAGAGGCAGGAAACAGGAGAGGCAGGAAACAGGAGAGGCAGGAAACAGGAGAGGCAGGAAACAGGAGGAAACAGAGAGGCAGGAAACAGAGAGGCAGGAAACAGAGAGGAAACAGAGAGAGAGGAAACAGAGGAGAGAGAAAACAGAGAAACAGAGAGAAACAGAGGAGAGGAAACAGAGG
>CM055731.1:28506484-28661484 GCA_029465975.1 Dallia pectoralis | reverse complement strand
CAGGTCATACGCCTTCTCCAGATCCACAAAACACATGTAGACTGGATGGGCATACTCCCAGGCCCCCTCCAGGATCCTTGCGAGAGTAAAGAGCTGGTCCGTGGTTCCCCGGCCAGGACGAAAACTGCATTGTTCCTCTTCAATCTGAGGTTCGACTATTGGCCGAACCCTCCTTTCCAGCACTTTGGAGTACACTTTACCAGGGAGGCTGAGGAGTGTGATACCTCTCTAATTGGCACACACTCTCTGGTCCCCCTTTTTGAAGAGGGGAACCACCACCCCGGTCTGCCACTCCTCTGGCACTGTCCCAGACTTCCATGCAATGTTGAAGAGGCGTGTCAACCAAGACAGCCCTTCCCCACCCAAAGCTTTTAGCATCTCTGGACAAATCTCATCAGTCCCTGGGGCTTTGCCACTGTGGAGTTGTTTGACTACCTCAGCGACATCCCCCAGGGAAACTGCCGATGACCCTCCATCAGCCTCCAGCTCTGCCTCTGTACTAGAGGGCGTGTAGGTCGGATTCAGGGGCTCCTCAAAATGCTCTTTCCACCGCCCGATCACATCATCAGTTGAGGTCAACAGTGTCTCCTCCTTACTGTACACAGCTTGGATGGTTCCCCGCTTTCCCCTTCTGAGGTGCCGGAAGGTTTTCCAGAAGCATCTTGGTGCCGACCGAAAGTCCTTCTCCATAGCTTCTCCAAACTTCTCCCACACCCGCTGCTTTGCCTCTGATACGGCAGCGGCTGCAGCCCCTCGGGCCTGTCGGTACCCTGCAACTGCCTCCGGAGTCCTCAGGGATAGCATATCCCTGACGGCCTCCTTCTTCAGTCGGACAGCTTCCCTGACCACCGTGGTCCACCACGGTGTTCTATGGTTACCACCCCTTGAGGCACCTAGGACCTTGAGACCACAGCTCACCGCCGCAGCTTCAGCAATAGAAGCTTTGAACATTGCCCACTCAGGTTCAATGCCCCCAACCTCCACAGGGATGCCTGAAAAGCTCCGCCGGAGGTGTGAGTTGAAGATCTTTCGGACAGGGTCCTCCTCCACACGTTCCCAGTTCACCCGCACTACCCGTTTGGGCTTACCTGGTCTGTCCAAAGTCTTTCCCCACCCTCTGATCCAACTCACTACCAGATGGTGATCACTTGACAGCTCTCTTCACCCGAGTGTACAAAACATGCGGCCTTAGATCACCCGATATGATCACAAAATCTATCATTGACCTTCGGCCTAGGGTGCTCTGGTACCATGTACACTTATGCGCCTCCTTATGTTCGAACATGTTGTTTGTTATGGACAATCCATGACTAACACAGAAGTCCAATAACAAACGACCGCTCGGGTTTAGATCAGGGTGGCCGTTCCTCCCAATCACGCCTCTCCAGGTGTCTCCATCGATGCCCACATGTGCGTTGAAGTCTCCCAGCAGAATGATGGAGTCCCCTACTGGAGCCCTATATAGGACTCCCTTCAGGGTCTCCAAGAAGGCTGAATACTCCGAACTGCTGTTTGGTGCATATGCACAAACAACAGTCAGAGTTTTCCCCCCCACCACCCTTTGGCGTAGGGAGGCAACCCTCTCATCCACCGGGGTAAACTCCAACACCGCAGTGCTCAGACGTGGGCTCGTGAGCATCCCCACCCCAGCCCGCCTCCTCTCACCCTGGGCAACTCCAGAGAAGAACAGAGTCCAACCCCTATCCAGGAGTAAGGTTCCAGAGCCACGGTTGTGCATAGAGGTAAGTCCCACCAGATCCAACTGGTATCGCTCCACCTCACGCACAAGTTCTGGCTCCTTCCCCCACAGCGAGGTAACGTTCCACGTCCCCAAAGCAAGCTTCTGCCGCCCGGGTCTGATCCGTCAAGACCCCACACCTTCACTGCCACCCATATGACAGCGCACCCGACCCCTGCGGTTGTTCCTGTGTGTGGTGGGCCCACAGGATGGAGAGGAGAGAGATGCCACGCAAAATGTAAATGTAACTGTAAACACTGAGAGTTGTAAACACATCTGGTTTTGGGTAAACATCTATAAACAGATGAGGTTGGCTCCTTCTGTAAACACTGAGAGTTGTAAACACATCTGGTTTTGGGTAAACATCTATAAACAGATGAGGTGGGCTCCTTCTGTAAACACTGACAGTTGTAAACCCATCTGGTTTTTGGTAAACATCTATAAACAGTTGAGGTGGGCTGCTTCTGTAAACACTGAGTTTTGTAAAAACATCTGGTTTTGGGTAAACATCTATAAACACATGAGCTGGGCTCCTTCTGTAAACACTGAGAGTTGTAAACACATCTGGTTTTGGGTAAACATCTATAAACAGATGAGGTGGGCAGCTTCTGTAAACACTGATAGTGGTAAACACATCTGGTTTTGGGTAAACATCTATAAACATATGAGGTGGGCTCCTTCTGTAAACACTGAGAGTTGTAAACACATCTGGTTTTGGGTAAACATCAATAAACAGATGAGGTGGGCTCCTTCTGTAAACACTGAGAGTTGTAAACACATCTGGTTTTGGATAAACATCTATAAACAGATGTGGTGGGCTCCTTCTGTAAACACTGAGAGTTGTAAACACATCTGGTTTTGGGTAAACATCTATAAACAGATGAGGTGGGCTCCTTCTGTAAACACTGAGAGTGGTAAACACATCTGGTTTTGGGTAAACATCTATAAACAGATGAGGTGGGCTCCTTCTGTAAACACTGACAGTTGTAAACCCATCTGGTTTTTTGGTAAACATCTATAAACAGTTGAGGTGGGCTGCTTCTGTAAACACTGAGTGTTGTAAACACATCTGGTTTTGGGTAAACATCTATAAACAGATGAGGTGGGCTCCTTCTGTAAACACTGAGAGTTGTAAACACATCTGGTTTTGGGTAAACATCTATAAAAAGATGAGCTGGGCTCCTTCTGTAAACACTGAGAGTGGTAAACACATCTGGTTTTGGGTAAATATCTATAAAATGATTGGCTGGGCTCCTTCTGTAAACACTGAGAGTTGTAAACACATCTGGTTTTGGGTAAACATCTATAAACAGATGAGGTGGGCTCCTTCTGTAAACACTGAGAGTTGTAAACACATCTGGTTTTGGGTAAACATCTATAAACAGATGAGCTGGGCTGCTTCTGTAAACATCTCTGGTTTGTGTATCTAAAACAGATTTGCTGGGTTCCTCCTGTAAACACTGAGAGTTGTAAACACATCTGGTTTTGTGTAAACATCTATAAACAGATGAGCTGGGCTCCTTCTGTAAACACTGAGTGTTGTAAACACATCTGGTTTTGGGTAAACATCTATAAACAGATGTGCTGGGCTCCTTCTGTAAACACTGAGTGTTGTAAACACATCTGGTTTTGGGTAAACATCTATAAACAGATGAGCTGGGCTCCTTCTGTAAACACTGAGAGTTGTAAACACATCTGGTTTTGGGTAAACATCTATAAACAGATGGGCTGGGCTCCTCTGTAAACACTGAGTGTTGTAAACACATCTGGTTTTGGGTAAACATCTATAAACAGATGAGGTGGGCTCCTTCTGTAAACACTGACAGTTGTAAACACATCTGGTTTTGGGTAAACATCTATAAACAGATGAGGTGGGCTCCTTCTGTAAACATTGAGATTTGTAAACACATCTGGTTTTGGGTAAACATCTATAAACAGATGAAACAGATGAAAACACATCTGGTTTTGGGATGAGGTGGGCTGCTTCTGTGAACACTGAGAGTTGTAAACACTTCTGGTTTTGGGTAAACATCTATAAACAGATGAGGTGGGCTCCTTCTGTAAACACTGAGAGTTGTAAACACATCTGGTTTTGGGTAAACATCTATAAACAGATGAGGTGGGCTCCTTCTGTAAACACTGAGAGTTGTAAACACATCTGGTTTTGGGTAAACATCTATAAACAGATGAGCTGGGCTGCTTCTGTAAACACTGAGAGTTGTAATCACATCTGGTTTTGGTAAACATCTATAAACAGATGAGGTGGGCTCCTTCTGTAAACACTGACAGTTGTAAACACATCTGGTTTTCTGTAAACATCTATAAACAGATGAGGTGGGCTCCTTCTGTAAACACTGAGAGTTGTAAACACATCTGGTTTTGGGTAAACATATATAAACAGATGAGGTGGGCTCCTTCTGTAAACACTGAGGGTTGTAAACACATCTGGTTTTGGGTAAACATCTATAAAAAGATGAGGTGGGCTCCTTCTGTAAACACTGAGAGTTGTAAACACATCTGGTTTTGGGTAAACATCTATAAACAGATGAGGTGGGCTCCTTCTGTAAACACTGGTGGGTAAACATCTATAAAAGATGAGGTGGGCTCCTTCTGTAGTTGTAAACACATCTGGTTTTCTGTAAACATCTATAAACAGATGAGGTGGGCTCCTTCTGTAAACACTGATAAACACATCTGGTTTTGGGTAAACATATATAAACAGATGAGGTGGGCTCCTTCTGTAAACACTGAGGTTGTAAACACATCTGGTTTTGGGTAAACATCTATAAAAAGATGAGGTGGGCTCCTTCTGTAAACACTGAGAAACACATCTGTTGTAAACACATCAGATGAGGTGTGCTGCTTCTGTAAACACTGAGTGTTGTAAACACATCTGGTTTTGGGTAAACATCTATAAACAGATGAGCTGGGCTCCTTCTGTAAACACTGAGAGTTGTAAACACATTTGGTTTTGGGTAAACATCTATAAACACATGAGCTGGGCTGCTTCTGTAAACACTGAGAGTTGTAAACACATCTGGTTTTGGGTAAACATCTATAAACAGATGTGCTGGGCTCCTTCTGTAAACACTGAGTGTTGTAAACACATCTGGTTTTGGGTAAACATCTATAAACAGATGAGCTGGGCTGCTTCTGTAAACATTGAGAGTTGTAAACACATCTGGTTTTGGGTAAACATCTATAAACAGATGAGCTGGGCTCCTTCTGTAAACACTGAGAGTTGTAAACACATCTGGTTTTGGGTAAACATCTATAAACAGATGAGCTGGGCTCCTTCTGTAAACACTGAGAGTTGTAAACACATCTGGTTTTGGGTAAACATCTATAAACAGATGTGCTGGGCTCCTTCTGTAAACGCTGAGTGTTGTAAACACATCTGGTTTTGGGTAAACATCTATAAACAGATGTGCTGGGCTCCTTCTGTAAACACTGAGTGTTGTAAACACATCTGGTTTTGGGTAAACATCTATAAACACATGAGCTGGGCTGCTTCTGTAAACACTGAGAGTTGTAAACACATCTGATTTTGGGTAAACATCTATAAACACATGAGCTGGGCTGCTTCTGTAAACACTGAGAGTTATAAACACATCTGATTTTGGGTAAACATCTATAAACAGATGTGCTGGGCTCCTATAAACACTGAGTGTTGTAAACACATCTGGTTTTGGGTAAACATCTATGAACAGATGAGGTGGGCTCCTTCTGTAAACATTGAGATTTGTAAACACATCTGGTTTTGGGTAAACATCTATAAACAGATGAGGTGGGCTCCTTCTGTAAACACTGAGAGTTGTAAACACATCTGGTTTTGGGTAAACATCTATAAATGTCACGAATGGTGTGGGGGCGTGGCTACACAGACCTTTCGGTGATTCACTTCCTTGTTTATGTTTTGTCACTCAGCTGTTTCTGATTGTATTCTACTGGGCTATAAAAGGGGAGCTAACCAGTCACTCCTTGTTCAGCATTGTTACATGTCACGGTAAATTAGAGGTGAGTGTGTGTTTCCACGTATTATAATTAGTTGTCGTCTGTATGAGTGTTTTAAGTCGCTATATGCGCACCTTTGTTTTCGGCCAACTAGTACGTGTTTTGTCGCCGGTTACGGTTTGTTTTGATTTACTTCTCTTAATAAACCTTGTGAATCGGATTACCTGGCTCTGCAAATGGCTTGCTACACCACACTACGCCGGTCAATCCATGACAATAAACAGATGAGGTGGGCTCCTTCTGTAAACACTGAGAGTTGTAAACACATCTGGTTTTGGGTAAACATCTATAAACAGATGAGGTGGGCTCCTTCTGTAAACACTGAGAGTTGTAAACACATCTGTTTTGGGTAAACATCTATAAACACATGAGCTGGGCTCCTTCTGTAAACACTGAGAGTTGTAAACACATCTGTTTTGGGTAAACATCTATAAACAGATGAGGTGGGCTCCTTCTGTAAACACTGAGAGTTGTAAACACATCTGTTTTGGGTAAACATCTATAAACACATGAGCTGGGCTCCTTCTGTAAACACTGAGAGTTGTAAACACATCTGTTTTGGGTAAACATCTATAAACAGATGAGGTGGGCTCCTTCTGTAAACACTGACAGTTGTAAACACATCTGTTTTGGGTAAACATCTATAAACAGATGAGGTGGGCTCCTTCTGTAAACACTGACAGTTGTAAACACATCTGGTTTTCGGTAAACATCTATAAACAGATGAGGTGGGCTCCTTCTGTAAACACTGACAGTTGTAAACACATCTGGTTTTCGGTAAACATCTATAAACAGATTAGGTGGGCTCCTTCTGTAAACACTGAGAGTTGTAAACACATCTGGTTTTGGGTAAACATCTATAAACAGATGAGGTGGGCTCCTTCTGTAAACACTGAGAGTTGTAAACACATCTGGTTTTGGGTAAACATCTATAAACAGATGTGGTGGGCTCCTTCTGTAAACAGGACTCAGTGTTTCATGGAATGTATTTTACCTTGTGAATAATAGATTTGACATGCAGGTCTGTTATTCCCTGTGGACGCCAGAGAGACATTTCTTCATTTCATACTGAAATATAAAACCCTAGTAACAGTGCATCTGTGTGGACTGACTTCAGCTTTTCATTGTCTAATGGAAGAGCTGTGTACCACTGAAGTTTACAAATGTAAAATATAAAACACAACAAACCACCTCGTTCCAGAGAGACAGTTCTGGGTTAAATATTTTAAAGCACATTGTTTCAGAAGAACAGGAAACTCTTTTACTCTTTTATCTTTTTCCTGCATCATTAAAGTGTGTGTGTGTGTGTGTGTGTGTGTGTGTGTCAGCCAAATAGGGACAAGTGATTGACATGGACCAGAACCAATCAGCTGATGAACGGCCTATGATGTGACACCTATAAATAACAATACCGGTTTGACATTAAACTGCTTCGTAATTCTATTCTGTCTCTCCCTCCATTTTTCTCTTTCTCTCGTTCTCTCTCTCTCCCTCTCTCTCTTCCATATCTCTCTCCCTCAATCTATCTCTCCTTCCATCTCTCTCTCCCTCTTTCTCCCTCCATCTTTTTACGTATATCTCTCCCTCCAGAGAGAGATGAGACAGGTAGAGAGGTAGAGAGTGCCAACCCTTCCATTAGTGTTAGCCAGAGCGCTGTTGCGTTTCCCCTGTCAATTAGTGCTGCCAACCAAGAGCTGAGAGAGAGAGGGTGAGAGAAAGAGAGGGAGGAGGGGAGAGGGGGGAGAGAGTGAGAGGGGAGAAAGGAGAGAGAGAGGGGGGAGGGGTTTGTGGTGCAGCCCTGCCGCATTTTAATTAGATCCCCCCCACTCTCCCCAACCAGCCTCCCAGGCAGAAACAGAAATACTGTTCTCAGTATTCAATTCATTGTATGTGTGGTGTGTTATTTCTGCTGGATTATAGATGGTCACATCACATTATGTACAATGAAGTCCAGCAGGCTGGTTAAAGTATTTGGACACATTGAAGTGTGGTTCCTTTTGTATGAGGAGGTCATTCTTTTTTGCCGTTTTCTAGTTTCATTATTACTGTTGCATGAAGATCATCAAATAAATGGATGACAATCTTTTAACTACAATTTCATGTCATTCAATCTGCATGCATGAACATAACATTCTACTGCTTTGTGTCCAAAGGATTCAATTGGATATTGTACTTAAAGAACTGTATCTTGTCAAGTACTATGTTTAATTTATGTTAAAACTAATCTATGTTAGATTTAATTTGTGTTACATGTAAAACTTATCTGTGTTAGAATTTGTCTTACGTTGTATCTGTGTTGGGTTTAATCTGTGTTAGGTTTAATCTGTCCTAAAACTAATCTGTGTTATATTTAATTTGTGTTCAAACTAATCTGTGTTAGGTTTAATCTGTGTTAGGTTTAATCTGTGTTAGGTTTAATCTGTGTTAGGTTTAATCTGTGTTAGGTTTAATCTGTGTTAGGTTTAATCTGTGTTAGGTTTAATCTGTGTTAGGTTTAATCTGTGTTTGGTTTAATCTGTGTTCAAGTATTCATCTGAGATAAAAATGAATGTAGTATAAATCTGTATCTGCAATACTGTTCCTAGGTGTCCAATAATAAAAATGCTAAAGCAAAAATAAATGACAAAAAATTAAAGAGCCAACAAAAAAAAGTAAGAGAAGGTTCTGTCCACTGCTAATCTATAATCTGTATGAGGTTCTGCCCACTGCTAATCTATAATCTGTATGAGGTTCTGCCCACTGCTAATCTATAATCTGTATGAGGTTCTGCCCACTGCTAACCTACAATCTGTATGAGGTTCTGTCCACTGCTAATCTATAATCTGTATGAGGTTCTGCCCACTGCTAATCTATAATCTGTATGAGGTTCTGCCCACTGCTAATCTATAATCTGTATGAGGTTCTGTCCACCGCTAATCTATAATCTGTATGAGGTTCTGCCCACTGCTAATCTATAATCTGTATGAGGTTCTGCCCACTGCTGTATGTTCTACTGAACATCAGGTCTAATTTGATGCTGGCTGGATCTGATAGTTCTTTGTTGTGCTTTCTTAGTAAGAGAGGTGATGTTCAGCTCCCACTTAAAGTCCTGGACGATGGTTTTGCCCAGGAAGCAAAAGGACTCCACTGTGTTGACCTCCAGGACAATGGGACGAAGGTCAGCTGGGCTTCTCCTAAAGTCCACTCTCATCTCCACTGTCTTAAGAGCATTGAGCTCCAAGTTGTTCAGACTGCACCAGGACACCAGCCGGTCAATTTCCCCCCTGTAGGTGGTCTGGTCCTATATCCCCCCTGTTGGTGGTCTGGTCCTATATCCCCCCTGTAGGTGGTCTGGTCCTATATCCCCCCTGTAGGTGGTCTGGTCCTATATCCCCCTATATCCCCTATATGTGGTCTGGTCCTATATCCCCCCTGTTGGTGGTCTGGTCTTATATCCCCCCTGTAGGTGGTCTGGTCCTATATCCCCCTATATCCCCATGTAGGTGGTCTGGTCCCCTTTCCCCCTGTAGGTGGTCTGGTCCTATATCCCCCCTGTAGGTGTTCTGGTCCTATATCCCCTCTGTAGGTGGTCTGGTCCTATATCCCCCTGTATGTGGTCTGGTCCTATATCCCCCCTGTAGGCGGTCTGGTCCTATATCCCCCCTGTAGGTGGTCTGGTCCTATATCCCCCTATATCCTCTGTAGGTGGTCTGGTCCTATATCCCCCCTGTAGGTGGTCTGGTCCTATATCCCCTCTATATCCCCCTGTAGGTGGTCTGGTCCTATATCCCCCCTATATCCCCCCTGTAGGTGGTCTGGTCCTATATCCCCCTATATCCCCCCTGTAGGTGGTCTGGTCCTATATCCCCCTGTAGGTGGTCTGGTCCTATATCCCCCTGTAGGTGGTCTGGTCCTATATCCCCCTGTAGGTGGTCTGGTCCTATATCCCCCCTGTAGGTGGTCTGGTCCTATACCCCCCCTGTAGGTGGTCTGGTCCTATATCCCCCTATATCCTCTGTAGGTGGTCTGGTCCTATATCCCCCTGTAGGTGGTCTGGTCCTATATCCCCCTGTAGGTGGTCTGGTCCTATATCCCCCCTGTAGGTGGTCTGGTCCTATATCCCCCCTGTAGCTGGTCTGGTCCTATATCCCCTGTATGTGGTCTGGTCCTATATCCCCCTTTAGGTGGTCTGGTCCTATATCCCCCCTGTAGGTGGTCTGGTCCTATATCCCCCTGTAGGTGGTCTGGTCCTATATCCCCCCCGTAGGTGGTCTGGTCCTATATCCCCCCTGTAGGTGGTCTGGTCCTATATCCCCCCTGTAGGTGGTCTGGTCCTATATCCCCCCTGTAGCTGGTCTGGTCCTATATCCCCTGTATGTGGTCTGGTCCTATATCCCTCCTTTAGGTGGTCTGGTCCTATATCCCCCCTGTAGGTGGTCTGGTCCTATATCCCCCTGTAGGTGGTCTGGTCCTATATCCCCCCTGTAGGTGGTCTGGTCCTATATCCCCCTGTAGGTGGTCTGGTCCTATATCCCCCTGTAGGTGGTCTGGTCCTATATCCCCCCTGTAGCTGGTCTGGTCCTATATCCCCTGTATGTGGTCTGGTCCTATATCCCCCCTTTAGGTGGTCTGGTCCTATATCCCCCCTGTAGCTGGTCTGGTCCTATATCCCCTGTAGGTGGTCTGGTCCTATATCCCCCCTGTAGGTGGTCTGGTCCTATATCCCCCCTGTAGCTGGTCTGGTCCTATATCCCCTGTATGTGGTCTGGTCCTATATCCCCCCTGTAGGTGGTCTGGTCCTATATCCCCCCTGTAGGTGGTCTGGTCCTATATCCCCCCTGTAGGTGGTCTGGTCCTATATCCCCCCTGTAGCTGGTCTGGTCCTATATCCCCTGTATGTGGTCTGGTCCTATATCCCCCTTTAGGTGGTCTGGTCCTATATCCCCCCTGTAGCTGGTCTGGTCCTATATCCCCTGTAGGTGGTCTGGTCCTATATCCCCCCTGTAGGTGGTCTGGTCCTATATCCCCCCTGTAGCTGGTCTGGTCCTATATCCCCTGTATGTGGTCTGGTCCTATATCCCCCCTTTAGGCGGTCTGGTCTCCATCAGAGATTAGGCCAATGAGGATGGTTTCATCTGCAAACTTCAGAACTCTAAACACTGAACTGAAACCAGACAAACACACATTGCTCTTATCCACAATATCTGGCCCTTTGTTACTGTCTCAGTCGCAGTGCATTTCTTAATCTTTCTCTCACTTTTATATGTATGTATCCTATCAAACCTTCTCTGTTTCTCTCCATCTCTTTCTGCATGCTTTCCCTGACCTTTACCTGTCAGCGACGGCACTCAATAATTTAAGTATAGATCAACAAGCACTCAATACAACACAGTCCCTCAGCCCACGTGCTCAGGGGAGTGGAGAGTGGTCCAGAATGTTCTCAGAGAAAAGGCAGGCGAGAAGAAAGGTCATCAGTGTGTGGTGAGATGTCTGTGATCTGGTTCATTAGACAGGTGAAGAAGATGCTCTGCAAATGAACATAAGCACACCTTATGGACCACATGACGAAGAGTGAATAGAGAAGAAAGTGAGATGAGAAAATAAGAAAGAGGAAGAGAAGTGAGTGATGGAGAGAGTTGCTTTGTCCACTGTCAGCATTAAAGAAACATCACCAATTGCTAAACCCAGGAATCAGATAGGCAATGATTGTTTTTCTGAGATACAGTCTGTAATCTCACTTATCTCTTAGTAGCCCAGTAATTGAATCCTTGATCAAAAAGATGTGCTATAAAAGCTCTTTGTTTCAAACAGCAGCAGCACAGACAGACCAGCAATGTGAGCAACTGGGAGAGTTATGAGGTAAAGATTTGATCATTTTAATATTGAGGGGATTATTAGACTACTATACATGTAGTCTAATGTAGAATGAACCACAACTACCATAATGCATCACAGTTGTGAGAGCTCAGCAGTGAGTGCTGTGTGGTCCAAAAAGGGCTTTAATTCACAGTGGAAATTCAAACCAGGAATACGATTTTCTTTATATTTGTACTTTTTCCCCAATGCAAATGTTTTTTTCACCAGCTCTCCTGCTCCCTCTCCTTCTCTCCTCCTCCTCCCTCTCCTCCTCTCCTCCTCCTCCCTCACCAGCTCTCTCCTCCCTCACCAGCTCTCTCCTCCTCCTCCCTCACCAGCTCTCTCTTCCCTCACCAGCTCTCTCCTCCCTCACCAGCTCTCGCTCTCATCTCCCTGCCTCCCTGACTCAATTCAATTCAAATGGCTTTATTGGCATGAAATGTGTTATTACATACATGGAATGTGCTATTACATATATGTAATGTGCTATTACATACATAGAATGTGCTATTACATATATGGAATGTGCTATTACATACATGGAATGTGCTATTACATACATGGAATGTGCTATTACATATATGGAATGTGTTATTACATACATGGAATGTGTTATTACATACATGGAATGTGCAATTACATTCATGGAATGTGTTATTACACACATGGAATGTGTTATTACAAACATGGAATGTGTTATTACAAACATGGAATGTGTTATTATTACATACATGGGATGTGTTATTATTACATATATGGAATGTGCTATTACATACATGGAATGTGCTATTACATACATGGAATGTGCTATTACATATATGGAATGTGTTATTACATACATGGAATGTGTTATTACATACATGGAATGTGCAATTACATTCATGGAATGTGTTATTACACACATGGAATGTGTTATTACAAACATGGAATGTGTTATTACAAACATGGAATGTGTTATTATTACATACATGGAATGTGTTATTACATACATGGAATGTGTTATTACATACATGGAATGTGTTATAATTACATACATGGAATGTGTTAATACATACATGGAATGTGCTATTACACACATGGAATGTGTTATTACATACATGGAATGTGTTGTTATTACACACATGGAATGTGTTATTACATACATGGAATGTGTTATTACATACATGGAATGTGTTATTACATACATTGCCAAAGCAAACATAACGAAAAAATATCCTCAAAGTGTTTCTGTGCTATTTATTTATTCTGACATAAAATGTGGCCAATCAGCGTTCTTACATCGAATCCAAGAAGGGCGATTATTTTATCGCCCCAAGCTCGTCCCTGAAGCTGTATAGGGAAGCAGTATATGCACGGCTTCTCCCGTAGCTGGTACACCAGGTAGGAAGGCTAAAACAGGCACATTTTATCCAAAATTATCGATTGTCTGAAGTTTTGTGGGGCTTTTGAGTTGGCCTTGTGTTGGCATGAGAATATTACTGTATATATGTTGTTTTGTATAAATTAATTGTTGCAGTAATGGAGCACATTAACAATTAGTTACATTTAGTTTGATCATAAAATACTGTATGCTATTCTACCAGTTAAAGGTTTGAGTTCAGCCACTTTATATACATTTCTATAATATACATCCTTTATACAGTGTACGATTTCCAATAAAGTTAATATATATAAATGAAAGGCTTGTGTTTGTGCAATATTATGTTTATGTTTTTGTGTAAGAATGCCTCAACTTTTTAATATTGGCATTCAATAATTACTGACTATTTCACTGAGCACTGCTGTTCTGCAGTTTGTGTTAAATTGTATTGCGATGGTAACAGAAACAAAAAAGTATGGCACAGCCCCACAAGAATATTTATCACCAGCCGCCACTGGTGACACCATCGCTCTGCTGCCTGTACCTCTGTCACATTCACACAATAGGAAACAATCCAGGGTGAATTGAAGTCATGTAGAGGTCAGTGAGTCTCTAATGAGCAGAATATTAAAGCAGCTCCTGTCTGCAGGGAGGTAGAGAATAACTGTCCTCTACATAATATACGCGTCACACACACACGCACGCACGCACGCACGTACACACACACACACACACACTCACACACACACACACACACACACACACACACACACACACACACACACACACACACACACACACACTCACACACACACTCACACACACACACACACACTCACACACACACACACTCACACTCACACTCACACACACACACACTCACACACACACACTCACACACACACACTCACACACACACACACACACTCACACACACACACACACACACTCACACACACACACACACACACACACTCACACACACACACACACACACACACACACACACACTCACACACACACTCACACACACACACACACACACTCACACACACACACACACACTCACACACACACACACACACACACACTCACACACACACACACACACTCACACACACACACACACACACACACACACACACACACACACACACACACACACACACACACACACTCACACACACACACACACACACTCACACACACACACACACACACACACAGACACAATCAGTTCATCCATCAGGAAACAATGCAAGATACATGTTTCAAATGGGTCGTTAGAAGTGCTGAAATTACAGGTTTTTTTATTCGCTTTGGTACTATTTTCACAAGTATGTGGTAAAACCTCACAACTGTTAGTACAAAACTCAAAGCAGATAATCAAAAAGTCTGTTTTCTCAAACATGTAATCACATTTTCAATTGACTAAGTACAATGCACAAAATCAAAGAAATACCTTTCATATGCAGTTATTGTCTTTCACAATGCAATGCTCACAATACTTTTGATATGCTTCTCATCTCATTTGCGTAAATACATTTGATCAACACTTAATCCAACTGATCTTAATGGTTAATCACTGAACCGTTTGGTAAACCTATATATTTTAGTTTCAGCGATAAACAGTATCGATTTTGAGAACTACAGAAATAAAATGTGTTTCTGTACAAACGTATAAATTAACCGCACATGATGAATACTCGTTATTGCTAATTGATTTCACTGAAATGAGATGTGGATTAGAATCTATGGCCAAATGCTCAAGACAGGCTTGATCCATATTACATGCAATATAATGTGTGCACTAAATGCTATGTTTTGTTCTCATTTAGTTACATACTTAATAGAAATTATACCTATGTTACAATTATATCTGAAAAATATGAAAAAACTAATTTGCCCAAATGATTGTAGAGGATGTCTTCATTGATCCTTCACTTGATTACACATAGGATGGATATTTTGGAAATTATAGATTATGTAAATGTAAGTAATGTAATGTGTAGCGTGTATCGCCTAATGTGAAACTGTGTAATCTGTCTGTTACAGTATAGTACTGTAGCATATTACAGTTTTTCTCCATTGGTTTGGCTCATTTTTTGAAACAGAAATTACATTCTCAAAACAACATGGACAAAACCTCCAAACCACTTGGCAATTGTTCAAACAGAATTGAATTTCTCATTCATTTCATCAAATTGCAAATGTCTCAGTACATCTTTGCAAATGATTAAGTACAGGTAGCCTTCATTTAGCACAATTTCCATGTGAATAGATCTTGTTGATCTAAACTGATTGTTGATTCTCAGTCTAATGGTTTTTCGCTCCAAAACGTGTCAGCGTCATTTCATTGTGTAAGTCATCACATGCACAATAGTCTGTTCAATTGTCAAAAGTAGTCAAGAACATAAAACCATGAATACCATATATGAATCCCTTGGAACATTTGGTACATTTACATATTACAGCAATTGATTGAAACTATAACTTGAGTGTCACACATCTCAGATGACCAATAAAACAGTATGTTTAGTTAGCTGACAGGTGCTGTCCATGACTGTGAATGCTGCCAAACATGTATGTAAAGAGCTTGACCATGCAGGACCAGTACATCTTCTAAACATGGAGGCACCTGACCAAGTAAATGAACAAGGGCAACTGCCTGCTCGAGGAAGAGGAAGAACAAGAAGAAGAGGAACAGGAGTAAGGGTGCGTGGTGGTGGAATAGGGGGAAGAGGCCGAGGAGCATGAAGGCACCATGTTGTCCCGGATGAAATTCGGCCCTTTATTATAGACCACGTCATCAACCATGGCCTCACAATGGCGGAGGCAGGTCGCCGAGTCCAGCCTAATGTGTCTCACTCTACAGTCTGCTCCATCATCCATCCTAATGTGCCTCGCTCTACAGTCTGCTCCAACATCCAGCCTAATGTGTCTCACTCTACAGTCTGCTCCATCATCCATCCTAATGTGCCTCGCTCTACAGTCTGCTCTATCATCCATCCTAATGTGCCTCGCTCTACAGTCTGCTCCAACATCCAGCCTAATGTGTCTCACTCTACAGTCTGCTCCATCATCCAGCCTAATGTGTCTCACTCTACAGTCTGCTCCATCATCCAGCCTAATGTGTCTCGCTCTACAGTCTGCTCCATCATCCATCCTAATGTGCCTCGCTCTACAGTCTGCTCCAACATCCAGCCTAATGTGTCTCACTCTACAGTCTGCTCCATCATCCAGCCTAATGTGTCTCACTCTACAGTCTGCTCTATCATCCATCCTAATGTGTCTCACTCTACAGTCTGCTCTATCATCCATCCTAATGTGTCTCACTCTACAGTCTGCTCCATCATCCATCCTAATGTGTCTCACTCTACAGTCTGCTCCATCATCCATCCTAATGTGTCTCACTCTACAGTCTGCTTCATCATCCAGCCTAATGTGTCTCACTCTACAGTCTGCTCCATCATCCAGCCTAATGTGCCTCGCTCTACAGTCTGCTCCATCATCCAGCCTAATGTGTCTCACTCTACAGTCTGCTTCATCATCCATCCTAATGTGTCTCACTCTACAGTCTGCTCCATCATCCAGCCTAATGTGTCTCACTCTACAGTCTGCTCCATCATCCAGCCTAATGTGTCTCACTCTACAGTCTGCTCCATCATCCATCCTAATGTGCCTCGCTCTACAGTCTGCTCTATCATCCATCCTAATGTGCCTCGCTCTACAGTCTGCTCCAACATCCAGCCTAATGTGTCTCACTCTACAGTCTGCTCCATCATCCAGCCTAATGTGTCTCACTCTACAGTCTGCTCCATCATCCAGCCTAATGTGTCTCGCTCTACAGTCTGCTCCATCATCCATCCTAATGTGCCTCGCTCTACAGTCTGCTCCAACATCCAGCCTAATGTGTCTCACTCTACAGTCTGCTCCATCATCCAGCCTAATGTGTCTCACTCTACAGTCTGCTCTATCATCCATCCTAATGTGTCTCACTCTACAGTCTGCTCTATCATCCATCCTAATGTGTCTCACTCTACAGTCTGCTCCATCATCCATCCTAATGTGTCTCACTCTACAGTCTGCTCCATCATCCATCCTAATGTGTCTCACTCTACAGTCTGCTCCATCATCCATCCTAATGTGTCTCACTCTACAGTCTGCTCCAACATCCAGCCTAATGTGTCTCACTCTACAGTCTGCTCCATCATCCAGCCTAATGTGTCTCACTCTACAGTCTGCTCCATCATCCAGCCTAATGTGTCTCACTCTACAGTCTGCTTCATCATCCATCCTAATGTGTCTCACTCTACAGTCTGCTCCATCATCCAGCCTAATGTGTCTCACTCTACAGTCTGCTCCATCATCCAGCCTAATGTGTCTCACTCTACAGTCTGCTTCATCATCCATCCTAATGTGTCTCACTCTACAGTCTGCTCCATCATCCAGCCTAATGTGTCTCACTCTACAGTCTGCTCCATCATCCAGCCTAATGTGTCTCACTCTACAGTCTGCTCCATCATCCATCCTAATGTGCCTCGCTCTACAGTCTGCTCTATCATCCAGCCTAATGTGTCTCACTCTACAGTCTGCTCTATCATCCAACCTAATGTGTCTCACTCTACAGTCTGCTCCAACATCCATCCTAACGTGTCTCACTCTACAGTCTGCTCCATCATCCAGCCTAATGTGTCTCACTCTACAGTCTGCTCCATCATCCAGCCTAATGTGTCTCACTCTACAGTCTGCTCCATCATCGAGCCTAATGTGTCTCACTCTACAGTCTGCTCCATCATCCAGCCTAATGTGTCTCACTCTACAGTCTGCTCCATCATCCAGCCTAATGTGTCTCACTCTACAGTCTGCTCCAACATCCAGCCTAATGTGTCTCACTCTACAGTCTGCTCCATCATCCAGCCTAATGTGTCTCACTCTACAGTCTGCTCCATCATCCAGCCTAATGTGTCTCACTCTACAGTCTGCTCCATCATCCAGCCTAATGTGTCTCACTCTACAGTCTGCTCTATCATCCAACCTAATGTGTCTCGCTCTACAGTCTGCTCCATCATCCAGCCTAATGTGTCTCACTCTACAGTCTGCTCCATCATCCATCCTAATGTGTCTCACTCTACAGTCTGCTCCATCATCCAGCCTAATGTGTCTCACTCTACAGTCTGCTCCATCATCCATCCTAATGTGTCTCACTCTACAGTCTGCTCCATCATCCAGCCTAATGTGTCTCACTCTACAGTCTGCTCCATCATCCATCCTAATGTGTCTCACTCTACAGTCTGCTCCATCATCCATCCTAATGTGTCTCACTCTACAGTCTGCTCCATCATCCATCCTAATGTGTCTCACTCTACAGTCTGCTCCATCATCCATCCTAATGTGTCTCACTCTACAGTCTGCTCCATCATCCATCCTAATGTGTCTCACTCTACAGTCTGCTCAATCATCCAGCCTAATGTGTCTCACTCTACAGTCTGCTCCATCATCCAGCCTAATGTGTCTCGCTCTACAGTCTGCTCTATCATCCATCCTAATGTGTCTCTCTCTACAGTCTGCTCCATCATCCATCCTAATGTGTCTCACTCTACAGTCTGCTCCATCATCCAGCCTAATGTGTCTCACTCTACAGTCTGCTCCATCATCCAGCCTAATGTGTCTCGCTCTACAGTCTGCTCTATCATCCATCCTAATGTGTCTCTCTCTACAGTCTGCTCCATCATCCATCCTAATGTGTCTCACTCTACAGTCTGCTCCATCATCCAGCCTAATGTGTCTCACTCTACAGTCTGCTCCATCATCCAGCCTAATGTGTCTCACTCTACAGTCTGCTCCATCATCCAGCCTAATGTGTCTCACTCTACAGTCTGCTCCATCATCCATCCTAATGTGCCTCGCTCTACAGTCTGCTCTATCATCCATCCTAATGTGTCTCACTCTACAGTCTGCTCCATCATCCAGCCTAATGTGTCTCACTCTACAGTCTGCTCCATCATCCAGCCTAATGTGTCTCACTCTACAGTCTGCTCCAACATCCAGCCTAATGTGTCTCACTCTACAGTCTGCTCCATCATCCATCCTAATGTGTCTCGCTCTACAGTCTGCTCCATCATCCAGCCTAATGTGTCTCGCTCTACAGTCTGCTTCATCATCCAGCCTAATGTGTCTCACTCTACAGTCTGCTCTATCATCCATCCTAATGTGTCTCACTCTACAGTCTGCTCCATCATCCATCCTAATGTGTCTCACTCTACAGTCTGCTCCATCATCCATCCTAATGTGTCTCACTCTACAGTCTGCTTCATCATCCAGCCTAATGTGTCTCACTCTACAGTCTGCTCCATCATCCAGCCTAATGTGCCTCGCTCTACAGTCTGCTCCATCATCCAGCCTAATGTGTCTCACTCTACAGTCTGCTTCATCATCCATCCTAATGTGTCTCACTCTACAGTCTGCTCCATCATCCAGCCTAATGTGTCTCACTCTACAGTCTGCTCCATCATCCAGCCTAATGTGTCTCACTCTACAGTCTGCTCCATCATCCAGCCTAATGTGTCTCACTCTACAGTCTGCTCCATCATCCAGCCTAATGTGTCTCACTCTACAGTCTGCTCCATCATCCAGCCTAATGTGTCTCACTCTACAGTCTGCTCCATCATCCATCCTAATGTATCTCACTCTACAGTCTGCTCCATCATCCAGCCTAATGTGTCTCACTCTACAGTCTGCTCCATCATCCAGCCTAATGTGTCTCACTCTACAGTCTGCTCCATCATCCAGCCTAATGTGTCTCACTCTACAGTCTGCTCCATCATCCAGCCTAATGTGTCTCGCTCTACAGTCTGCTCTATCATCCAGCCTAATGTGTCTCACTCTACAGTCTGCTCTATCATCCAGCCTAATGTGTCTCACTCTACAGTCTGCTCTATCATCCAGCCTAATGTGTCTCACTCTACAGTCTGCTCTATCATCCAACCTAATGTGTCTCGCTCTACAGTCTGCTTCATCATCCAGCCTAATGTGTCTCACTCTACAGTCTGCTCCATCATCCAAACCGATAGCAGGGAAAACAGGCATTTAGTCAGTCAATGATGGAATTATATGTTGTATAGGACAGGACACTGTGAATAGAGCAAGAAATAGATTTATTTACACATTTACCTATTTATTTTGTGTGTGTGTGTGGAATAGTTTATTTTCCACAGTATTGATGAAGCTGTGGCCAGACAGACAGAAGTGTGTGGATGGCCAGGAGGGTGAGGACAGTGACCAGTGAAGAATTGTTAGTTGTGAAACTCCAGTTTTACTGTATTTACAGCACTGTAGGCTGCATATAATTTTCAGTGTTTTTTGTTTGTCTTTAAATTCCAGTATATTATGCTGTATTCATTTATTTTTACTCTGATGTATGGAAGTTACTTTATGTGTATGAGTGATAAAGGTTACAATTTCCTTAGCAGTATGAGTGCAATGTGTGATGGGCGGGGGCGGGGCTCGGGGGGGCGGGGCTCTTACCCTAAAATCCTATTTCTAATTTATTTTTCAGTTTTATACTTAATTGTATTCTGTTAGCTAGACAACAAAACAGTACAGTAACTATTATCAATGAAGGACTGGGCTAAGACTGAAAGGTGGACATGAGGGATAATTCAATGGTCCTCTGCCAGAGTGACAAAACATCTAAACATTTTGACTTGCAGTGCTTACACAATGCCAAAGGGACGAAGCATTTTGGGGGCACTGACTGCTTAAATGAGAAAGAAATTTAGTTTTGACACATGAGTGAACTGTTTTGGGAGAGGTAGGAGGTTTTGCAGGTGAACCATGGTGTTGTGCCGAACCATCCACGATATTTTGGCAAAAGCACCAAGAGTGTTGAGAACGTCCGGTCTGTTTCAAGAAATGAGCCAAATCAATTGAGAAGGATCTCTGCCATTTTGGTGGCACTGACCCTTTATATGGGAAAGGAATTTAGTTTTGAACCATGAGTGAACAGTTTTGGGAGAGATATGAGCTTTTGCAAGTGAGCTATAGTGTTGTGCTGAACTGTAAGACTGTTTTGCCAAATGATCTTCGAGTTTTGAGAATGTAATTTCTGTTTCAAGAAATGAGCCAAACCAATGGAGAAAAACTGTAATTTCAGAACTTCTAAGGCCCATTTGAAACATGTTCTAAGGCCCATTTGAAACACGGATCATACTGTTGTGTTTCGGTGATTAAACCAAATGTTCCCATTACATATTACAATAATCTGGTGTTTGAAACAATGATTATGTGGACTGAAAGCATTCAATCAGGTTTTGAAAGAATGACTAGCTGCGTTACAAGTGTGATCAGTTTGGATCTTTGTACTAAGAGTTTTGAAAATGTACACCTTACTTGTGAAAATAGTACCAAAGCGAATAAAAAAACTGTAATATGCTACAGTACTATACTGTAACAGACAGATTACACAGTGTCACATTAGGCGATACACATTACATTACTTACATTTACATAATCTATAATTTCCAAAATATCCATCCTATGTGTAATCAAGTGAAGGATCAATGAAGACATCCTCTAGAATCATTTGGGCAAATTAGTTTTTTCGTATTTTTCAGATATAATTGTAACATAGGTATAATTTCTATTACATATGTAACTAAATGAGAACAAAACAGTTGGATTAAGTGTTGGTGAAATGTATTGTGAATTACATGTTTGAAAAAACAGACTTTTTGGTGAACTGCTTTGAGTTTTGTACTAACAGTTGTGAGGTTTTACCACATACTTGTGAAAATAGTACCAAAGCGAATAAAAAAAACTGTATTATCAATAACCACAGATTGGATTTGGAGGTTTTACCCTCAACAACCCTCAACATACCAATCTGTACAAACCCACAGGTACAGAAGAGTGTTCTGGATAAATGACCAAGCCAGGGCAAATGTCTTCACATTCTCTGTCCTCCCTTAATACAGCGTAACACACAACAGGGGAGTTAAAACCCCAAATCAGAAGATTTAATGCCAGAAGATATTATTCTCTCAGTATTGTACAAAAACATTTGTGCCCTTTGATGTTTACCAATCTCATTGATGTAGACGGCAGTATCTAGCTCAAGATAGGGCAAAAATCAAGTCTGTTTTCTTGTTGCTCTTTTTTCTTTCTTTCTTCTTTGCATTTGACAACAACAAGCTCATTAGAGTCAGAGTAAACTGACATCGCAGCCTGTGTCTCTCTCTCTCTCTCTCTAGTTGCACATCATTAAATCGCTCCACAGCGGCTCTAAGGTTCTGTTGAATCTCTTGGTCTTATCTCAGAGTGTCTCGTCTGGCAGATATTGTGGTGACGAGTATCAATCCTTCACCCCAAACATGCCTCATTAATAGTTCAGTGGAACCAACTTTATGTCTCCACACCTCCTCCTCTCCTCCTCTCCTCCTCCTCTCCATCTCTCTCTCCTCTCCTCCTCTCCTCCTCTCCTCTCTCTCCTCTCTCCTCTCTCCACCTCTCTCTCCTCTCTCCTCTACTCCTCTCCTCCTCTTCTCTTTCTGTTTCCACCTCCCTCTCCTCCTCTCCTCCTCTCCTCCTCTCCTCCTCTCCTCCTCTCCTCCTCTCCTCCTCTCCTCTCTCTCCTCTCTCCTCTCTCCACCTCTCTCTCCTCTCTCCTCTACTCCTCTCCTCCTCTTCTCTTTCTGTTTCCACCTCCCTCTCCTCCCTCTCCTCCTCTCCTCCTCTCCTCCTCTCCTCCTCTCCTCCTCTCCATCTCTCCCTCCCTCTCCTCCTCTCCTCCTCTCCTCCTCTCCTCCTCTCCTCTCCCTCCTCTCCTCCTCTCCTCCTCTCCTCCTCTCCTCCTCTCCTCCTCTCCATCTCTCTCTCTCCTCTCTCCTCTCCCTCCTCTCCTCCTCTCCTCCTCTCCTCCTCTCCTCCTCTCCTCCTCTCCTCCTCTCCTCCTCTTCCCTGGCTTTCTAAACTAATTAGCTGAGGGTTCCCCCTCCTCTGCTACCCAGTTTCATCTCAAAGGGAGAGGTTTTTTCTTTAACCCAAAGGCCAACTTAATCAGCTGAATTAATGACTTCATCACAACTATTAGGCTGCAGGCCATGCAACACATTTCTCCAATACACAGCGTTCTGCCGCTTCCTTCGTCTAAATGATGTTACGTTTAGAAATGGAAAGACAGAGTGAAAGACAGAATGAAAGACAGAGTGAAAGACAGAGTGAAAGACAGAGTGAAAGACAGAGAGGAAGACAGAGAGGAAGACAGAGTAAAAGACAGAGAGGAAGACAGAGTGAAAGACAAAGTGAAAGTCAGAGTGAAAGACAGAGTGAAAGACAGAGAGGAAGACAGAGAGGAAGACAGAGTAAAAGACAGAGAAGAAGACAGAGTGAAAGACAGAGTGAAAGACAGAGAGGAAGACAGAGTAAAAGACAGAGAGGAAGACAGAGTGAAAGACAATGTGAAAGACAGAGTAACTATAGAGGATGGGAGGTGGACGCTATGTGAAGTGTTTCATGGATATGGTGATCATTATTTCAGTGTTAATGAGCAGTAATACACTGAGATTGGCTACAGAGTATCATCAGGTCGTTATTTCAGTGTTAATGAGCAGTAATACACTGAGATTGGCTTCAGAGTATCATCAGGTCGTTATTTCAGTGTTAATGAGCAGTAATACACTGAGATTGGCTTCAGAGTATCATCAGGTCGTTATTTCAGTGTTAATGAGCAGTAATACACTGAGATTGGCTTCAGAGTATCATCAGTATTTCAGTGTTAATGAGCAGGTCGTTATTTCAGTGTTAATGAGCAGTAATACACTGAGATTGGCTACAGAGTATCATCAGGTCATTATTTCAGTGTTAATGAGCAGTAATACACTGAGATTGGCTACAGAGTATCATCAGGTCATTATTTCAGTGTTAATGAGCAGTAATACACTGAGATTGGCTTCAGAGTATCATCAGGTCGTTATTTCAGTGTTAATGAGCAGTAATACACTGAGATTGGCTACAGAGTATCATCAGGTCATTATTTCAGTGTTAATGAGCAGTAATACACTGAGATTGGCTTCAGAGTATCATCAGGTCGTTATTTCAGTGTTAATGAGCAGTAATACACTGAGATTGGCTACAGAGTATCATCAGGTCATTATTTCAGTGTTAATGAGCAGTAATACACTGAGATTGGCTTATTTCAGAGTATCATCAGGTCATCAGGTTATTTCAGTGTTAATGAGCAGTAATACACTGAGATTGGCTTCAGAGTATCATCAGGTCATTATTTCAGTGTTAATGAGCAGTAATACACTGAGATTGGCTACAGAGTATCATCAGGTCGTTATTTCAGTGTTAATGAGCAGTAATACACTGAGATTGGCTTCAGAGTATCATCAGGTCGTTATTTCAGTGTTAATGAGCAGTAATACACTGAGATTGGCTACAGAGTATCATCAGGTCGTTATTTCAGTGTTAATGAGCAGTAATACACTGAGATTGGCTTCAGAGTATCATCAGGTCATTATTTCAGTGTTAATGAGCAGTAATACACTGAGATTGGCTTCAGAGTATCATCAGGTCGTTATTTCAGTGTTAATGAGCAGTAATACACGGAGATTGGCTACAGAGTATCATCAGGTCGTTATTTCAGTGTTAATGAGCAGTAATACACGGAGATTGGCTTCAGAGTATCATCAGGTCGTTATTTCAGTGTTAATGAGCAGTAATACACTGAGATTGGCTACAGAGTATCATCAGGTCGTTATTTCAGTGTTAATGAGCAGTAATACACTGAGATTGGCTTCAGAGTATCATCAGGTCGTTATTTCAGTGTTAATGAGCAGTAATACACGGAGATTGGCTTCAGAGTATCATCAGGTCATTATTTCAGTGTTAATGAGCAGTAATACACTGAGATTGGCTACAGAGTATCATCAGGTCGTTATTTCAGTGTTAATGAGCAGTAATACACTGAGATTGGCTACAGAGTATCATCAGGTCGTTATTTCAGTGTTAATGAGCAGTAATACACGGAGATTGGCTTCAGAGTATCATCAGGTCGTTATTTCAGTGTTAATGAGCAGTAATACACTGAGATTGGCTACAGAGTATCATCAGGTCGTTATTTCAGTGTTAATGAGCAGTAATACACTGAGATTGGCTTACAGAGTATCATCAGGTCGTTATTTCAGTGTTAATGAGCAGTAATACACTGAGATTGGCTTCAGAGTATCATCAGGTCATTATTTCAGTGTTAATGAGCAGTAATACACTGAGATTGGCTTCAGAGTATCATCAGGTCGTTATTTCAGTGTTAATGAGCAGTAATACACGGAGATTGGCTTCAGAGTATCATCAGGTCGTTATTTCAGTGTTAATGAGCAGTAATACACGGAGATTGGCTTCAGAGTATCATCAGGTCGTTATTTCAGTGTTAATGAGCAGTAATACACTGAGATTGGCTACAGAGTATCATCAGGTCGTTATTTCAGTGTTAATGAGCAGTAATACACTGAGATTGGCTACAGAGTATCATCAGGTCGTTATTTCAGTGTTAATGAGCAGTAATACACTGAGATTGGCTTCAGAGTATCATCAGGTCGTTATTTCAGTGTTAATGAGCAGTAATACACTGAGATTGGCTTCAGAGTATCATCAGGTCGTTATTTCAGTGTTAATGAGCAGTAATACACTGAGATTGGCTACAGAGTATCATCAGGTCGTTATTTCAGTGTTAATGAGCAGTAATACACTGAGATTGGCTACAGAGTATCATCAGGTCGTTATTTCAGTGTTAATGAGCAGTAATACACTGAGATTGGCTTCAGAGTATCATCAGGTCGTTATTTCAGTGTTAATGAGCAGTAATACACTGAGATTGGCTACAGAGTATCATCAGGTCGTTATTTCAGTGTTAATGAGCAGTAATACACTGAGATTGGCTTCAGAGTATCATCAGGTCGTTATTTCAGTGTTAATGAGCAGTAATACACTGAGATTGGCTTCAGAGTATCATCAGGTCGTTATTTCAGTGTTAATGAGCAGTAATACACTGAGATTGGCTTCAGAGTATCATCAGGTCGTTATTTCAGTGTTAATGAGCAGTAATACACTGAGATTGGCTACAGAGTATCATCAGGTCGTTATTTCAGTGTTAATGAGCAGTAATACACGGAGATTGGCTTCAGAGTATCATCAGGTCGTTATTTCAGTGTTAATGAGCAGTAATACACGGAGATTGGCTTCAGAGTTCATCAGGTCTTATTTCAGTGTTAATGAGCAGTAATACACTGAGATTGGCTTCAGAGTATCATCAGGTCGTTATTTCAGTGTTAATGAGCAGTAATACACTGAGATTGGCTACAGAGTATCATCAGGTCGTTATTTCAGTGTTAATGAGCAGTAATACACGGAGATTGGCTTCAGAGTATCATCAGGTCGTTATTTCAGTGTTAATGAGCAGTAATACACTGAGATTGGCTACATCAGGTCGTTAGTGTTAATGAGCAGTATCATCAGGTCATTATTTCAGTGTTAATGAGCATGAGATTGGCTTCAGAGTATCATCAGGTCGTTATTTCAGTGTTAATGAGCAGTAATACACTGAGATTGGCTTATCAGAGTATCATCAGGTCGTTATTTCAGTGTTAATGAGCAGTAATACACTGAGATTGGCTTCAGAGTATCATCAGGTCGTTATTTCAGTGTTAATGAGCAGTAATACACTGAGATTGGCTTCAGAGTATCATCGTGAATATTTGGACGACAAAGTATATCGGATGAACATGTTTATTCAGAATGTTAATAAGACATTTTCCACCACC
This sequence comes from Dallia pectoralis, assembly GCA_029465975.1. Taxonomy (NCBI): domain Eukaryota; kingdom Metazoa; phylum Chordata; class Actinopteri; order Esociformes; family Umbridae; genus Dallia; species Dallia pectoralis. The sequence goes on along the minus strand of CM055731.1, from coordinate 28,634,717 downwards.
AGAATTACTTCAGAGACAATGGCTAGATGCGAAAACGATTGTTGATGAAACGAATGTACCAGATAGCGCATGAAGGTGTGAGGTTATGTTCACAACGACGTGACAGAAGGAAGGAGTATAGAGGTATCATCAGATATTTCATTTAAGTCTTAATGAAACGACCTTATTGCGAGGATGGAAGAAGCCATGAAGCTGCTAATCGATTGGTTCATTCAAGTGTGTAAGCAAGCTGCAGCCACGGAAGATTGCTCTGGAAGGATATCATCAGTTATTATTATAGTGTCTGTGAAACGTAAAACCTTTTTACAGAGATATTAACTTCAGGCTCTCTAATCAGATCATTGTGATATTAATATGGTTTGATGAAATGTTGCTGAGATACAACTGCAAAATATCATGTGAGATAAATTGCTTGAATATTCTTAACGGCAATAATTACACAGATTAACTCCAAAGTATATCAGATGCGTTCTGTTTTCAGATGATAAGCAGCAGTAATGGAACGCGAACTGAGATCATCAGATTAATATTCAGTAATGGATTCAGTGATCTTATTTGGATTAAACCTCAAGATCATCAGGGACTGTCATTTCATGGATATTATTAACAAACATTATGGTTCTTTAGTATATCTCAGGATAATATTCATTAATATGTATGTTTAAAGTTTCAGCGCTGTAAAATTTGCCTCTCAGAGTAATGTTATCTAGCGATTCATTATGACGAAATCAAACCATGATTCAAAAGGGCACTCTTGCGGGGCAGTGAAAACGGAGAATGTGAAGCAAACAACCTATGATTAACTCACGAAAGTATATCAGATCAATATTTGTTATTCAGCGGCGATAATATTGCAGGATTCAGCCTGAAGATATCATCAGTTGGCACATGGATGCTTCAATAGTGTGGCTTGCCTGGAGTGGCTAAAGCTCCTCAGTGGAGTCAGCATTTTCAGTGTTAATGAGCAAGTAACCTATGAGGAGTGCATTTGGAACAATGTGGGCGGAAAAGCGCGGAACGTGTAATGAAGCGAGTGTTTGCTAAAGATTCAATATAAGAGTATCATCAGATCAAAACCTGGCTGAGGTATTAAGTAAACAGTAACCACATGGAATTATTCAAAAGAGTATCATCAGTTGTTCTTTCAATGTTCAATGACGACCATTTCTTTCAGTTGTTTAAATTTATATCTCAAGATATATTATTACAGTAATCAACAAACGGGTAATACCATGATTCATTCCAGGAAATATCAATAAGTCAGTATTTCAGATGTTAATGAGCGCATTCTTATGGATGTGGGCCTCAGCATCAGGTGTTCTTAGATATTAAGACGATAACCATGTAGTTAATACAAAAATATATCATGGTGTTATTCTGGTCATTAAGCTGGCAGCTAACGCGATTAGCTGAATATCAGTCATTCAACGTACAGTATTCATGTAAAAGCGTGCTTCCATGGATTAAGCCTACAAATATCATCAGTGTTTGATGTTCAAGCAAAACGTAATATATTTGAGATTGAAAGCTCAGGAGTATATCAAAGTTTGCTCTTGCTAGTATTATGAGCGGCGCTGCCATTGATTAGCCTGTCTAATTTCTATCAAGGATCTGTTAACAGTGTTAATGTGTGTAAGCTAAAACCTACAGAGATTAAGCCTGCAAGCCTCATCGGATCTTGACCTTTCAGCAAGCATTAATAACTGCATTTCTACCATTCAGATCATAAACCGACAGGAATATCATCGAATTGTTTGTTTATACAAATTCTTATGAGCGATAAACAACAGGAGGTGTTGGCATCACTCAGATATTATTATTATTCAATAGGTAATATATTACATGGAATTCCCAACTGAATATGTCGGGTGTTATTTAGTGTGTAAACCGATAAACACAAGATTAACTCTGAATGCTCTCGGAGTACGTTATTTTCAGTGATGTGACGATAAACCATAAGGTTATTCATGAAGTATATCGAGTCATTATATTGTCAAGTAAACGTGGCAAAACCATGAATTGGCTTCGATATCATATTGATTCAATGTTTCTGATAATATGATTGGCTAATATCCACTGATTAAATACAGAGTATATCAAAGTAAACTAGTATATGATGTGAAGCGTGATATGGTGGATCATTATGAATATCATTAAGATTATTTTGCTCAATTATAAGCGATATGTGGAAGATTCAACGCTGATATCATCAGTCATTCATGATGGCTGACAATAACGATAATACCCATGAATTATTCCGATATATCAGATTGTTTATTTCAAATATGACGTAATACTGGAATTAAAACCACGGGAAATATCAATCAGTTTTTTTTTTTTATATCTGTTATTCAGTTATTATTAAACAATATATAGATTGTGCTAAATATCATCAAAATTCGTTATTCAAGTATTAGCAAAACGTATACACGGGAGGTGGCTTCGAAAGTATCATCAATTGCGTTGCTTCCAATGTTATAAACGGTAATACGCAAGTTGGCTACAAGTATCATCAGGTCATTATTTTAGTCATTGTGAAACGTATGCCTGAATTGGCTACAAGTATCATCAGTCAATTCTTCAGTATTAGCAATGACCATACCGGTGATTAGCCTCTCGGACCTCATCAGATGTTGCAGTATTAAAACCAACGACGCTATTGGGTTTAATTCAAGGAAGACCTAATCAGGGTGTTCCCGATGTTAGTAGCGATAGCGCTGGTTCCAGCTGCTAGAGAATATCTCAGTTAAACTCAACGCCTGGACGTTGCGACGTAGCCAGTACAGGATTGGCTGTGAAATACATATCAGATCTGTGGACCTTCAATTTATTATAAAGCGGTGACCACTAGGGGATTAAGCTAAGAATATCATCGATTAATGCTTTACCAGTGGTAATAAGTATTGCTGGTTCAGCTCTGATCATCATGGTCATTCTTCTGATATTGGCGCAATAACCTTTGGATTAACTGAATATCTGGTCATTGTTTCAGTGTAATGACAGTAAATGCTGGGATGCCAAACTCAGAGTATCATCGGATGTTGCCTGATTAACCAGGGCGTGACCGCAGATTAAACCAAAAATATCTATCAGTGGGCTGACAGTATCTGACAAACCTGAGTGAAGTGTGAAGCCTATCAGTGCTAGTATTACAATGACAATAATACTAGAACTAACTGTGGATATCATCAAAATGTGTTCGATGTCTTCCAGTAAAGCGATGATCTGGGTTCAAACAAAGTATCATCGGATAAATTTCTTGGATGTGAGACGTAACCATGGAAGCCAAACTAAGTACATCAATCGATCATTCTTTGGATGTTGACATGTTATGGATTCTTGCTGGAAATATCATGATATTATTTACAAATGTAAGTGGCAAATAATTCCACACCAAGGTTGTGCAAGTCTATCAGAAAGTGACAGCACAGATAATGTAAAAACAGGTAATGTGCTGAGTCTGTTTCTAAAAGTATCAAATGATGTTTACAGTGATAATAGGTAGTAGCTTGCAGGATTAACTACGAAGTATCATGTGATTCAGTTGTAATACGTGTTTCAAATGGACATGTTTTATTTATAGGATGGCTTAGTCTCAATCAGGTGAGCATCAGGATGTAAAGCGAAGCGATACGTGGTCCATGAATATCATCAGTGTTAACATGTGATTAATGACGTGGTTCCTTTGGATGAAAAGCTGGTTATCATCAGATCATTATTGGACATTCGATATGGCAACCTTCTTTGGATTAAGCTTTCTACAAATATCAAATAGATTCGTTGTACATGTTATTGGGCAAACAACCGTATGGATTATGTGTAACTTAGGGATGCTCATCAAGATGATTGCCTTGATCGTGATGTTACAGCAAGATTAAGCGAATATCATCAGATCATTAGCTGATTATTAATAGGCAAAAACGTGTTATATAAGTTGATGGTATATCATGTATATTCTTTGATGTGATAAGTATTTGCAGGACCGATATTGGAAATCTCAATAAAGTATAAGATATAATTATTCTAATAAACATGTCTGGTGAATGGGGAATATCATCAGTCGTGTGACAGACCAAGTAAGGCACGATAACAGCCATGGACTGTTTTGCAGAACATCAACTCAGTTATTCTTCAAGTATTTAACAGTAATAATACATGAAGGTATTTAAATACTCAATCAGTGTGATTCTTCTGACCATGAAACGAAGGCGTGTTGACAGATGGCTTCGAAACCTCAATGAGTCGTAATGGTATTCCAGCCAATAATCAGATAACCTAGTTTATCATCGTGGTGTTGCCGTATTATAGAGCAGTATCCACTGATTGCTTCAAAATATATGGATGTTCTTCAGATGTAAGTGCGTTTTCATGATTAAGCCAGATATCATCAGATCAACATTCAGACGTTAAACGATGACCACGCTAAGACCAATACAAATATCATCAGATCATTCTTCAAGTGATAATGTGTTGTGTGTTAAGATGGAGCTAAGTATCATCTGAATGTCTTCAGTTGTAATAAACATCAACCATTTCAGGATTTTGTTTCTTCAGGGGAAATATATCGGTCATTAATATGAATAATGCTCGAGCAATCTTATTTTATTAGATTAAGCGGAATCATCTGATTGGTGTTTAGTTGTTAGGCGACGTGCATTATAAGTTAAACCACATGAAATATCAGGATGCATTACTCTGATGTTAATAAACGGCGTGCTGCCCGCTGGATTGTTTTCAGATATCATCAGTCATTATTTAGTATTCGTTAATGTTTTGCAGATGACCTGAAGTATCACTCAAGTCAATTATTTAAGTACTACGTGAAGAAGCGGTAATACAGGAGTTGTTGTTAGAAATATCAGTCATTATTAGACAATAATGATATCTTCAATGGAAGATGTTAAAATTTGAAGATATCATGTTTATCAGATGGTATTTGTATTAATGGTAATGCTTATTTTTGAATAACATGAAATATATCGATATTCTTGATTAATAATGTTATTAGTATATAAAATTGACTTCAGAAGTAACGATCAGATCATTGTTTGTGAAAATTGTTCATGAAGCGTGACTTCTGAGAATTAAACTGATATCATCAGTCATTGGCTAGTGTGTAAACGTAAATACACAAGATTGCTTCTAGAAATATCAATCGGGTGATTCTTTGAATATTAATGATAGTAAATATTTTGTGAGATATTTGAAATTATCTATCAGTGTTATTTCAGATGTTAACTAAACGATGTCCCCAGATTATTTAAGAGTATATCAAGATTAATTCTTTGAACATTAATGAAGCGTGTGTATGATTTTATTTGGAAGGAACTGTCTCTGTATCAAGATGTGTTCTTTAAGTATTGTGAAAGGCAAATGACCATGCAGGATGTTGTGAGTATTCATCAAGTGTTGTTTGCTCAGTATTGTGACGATGACACCATAGGTGAACTAAAATATCATCAACGATGGTGACGTATCTCAGACGTATAATGAGCAGAAGTGGTAACTGGAGTTAAATTCTGTAAGGTATATCGATTGAATTTATTCAAGTGTTGGCAAGGCAGTAATACACCTGGATACAGTATACAAAAGTGTCGTCGGTCATTATTAGTATTAATAGACGTAACCACGCAGGGTGAAGCATTCAGATATCTGAGTGATTACAACCTAAGATGATGTTATGGTGCTTATTGAATTTGTTTACAGGAATATATCGATGTTTGTGTGATGTTAACAAGCGTAATATTGTGAGTCAAATAAATATCATCAGGGTGGTGACAGTGTGAAATAACCTGCGCGATTAAACTAGTATATCGGAGTCATTATTTGATATTACCATGGCGTGATAAAATTGGGCGCTGTGTAAAATCATCGAGTACGTTAGCCTGACTGACGGTAAAGTCAATATTAAATTCAACTGGAAATATCCATCAAGTCATCTTCAATAATACAAGTAGCATCTTGTTACTGGATGCAACTATAGTATATCAGATGATGCTTTGAATGTTAATAGGCAATGAACTCACTGAGATTGTACGAGCTATCATCGAGGTCATTGCTTCAAAATGATGTGTAAGAGGTGACCATTTGAGGTGTGAACTGGGTATCATCTGATTGTTCATTCAGTTTGATAAACAATATACCGGTGAACCTGAAACATCATCAGTCGATTATGCTGGTGTTAAGTGTTTGGCGAAACTATATAGATTCACAAACTTCAAAATTATCATCAGATCGCGTTTGAAACGTATATTATGACAATGCTTACAGATGTTTGAATGCTCAGTGAGTCAAGGCTGCACACGAGTATTGTGAGGCGCAGCCAAGCATGCCTTTAGGATTGCTCACAAGTATCATCAGTTAATGTTTCAGTATTCAAAGTGACAAATATACTGAGTTGTGACATGAAGTCTATCTCAAAGTCATTCTTTCAGTGTGTGTGTATGGGATAAGGAGCGACCTTAAGGAGGAGTATTTCTAATCAGGTATTCACTAGTAATTAATGACAAATGTAAAGAGGATTGAAGCTTTGTTGACAGAAATATCATCAATTGTTCTTCAAGTGACAATGAACTACTGGTCTGACTCAAGTATATCTAAGTCCATTGTTTTCAGTATTAATGTTGATACTTACAGATTAACTACAAATATCTCATCATTGATCATCAATGTGTGATTATTAACGGAGACAATATGTATAAGATGTAACTATCAAATATACAATCAAGATCATTGTTTGAATATTAATAAGTGATATGCGCTGGAATTAACTCTGTGTGAAAATATCTATCGTGATTATTATTCACGTGTTCAATGTGTTTAATATTCTGTTACTGAACAAGCTGAAGTATAATATCAGATCATTATTTTATGATGTATATTGACGTAATACCATAAGAGTTAACTTTCCAGTGTATGAGTCGTTGTATTTGGTATTAATGACGTGTGCATTTAAGATTAACACTAAATATCATCAGGTATTTGTCTAAAGTATTATTAACGAAACGTAATAAATTAAGCTTCAAATGTCATCAGGTGCATTACAATTATTCATGGCAATAACTTGCAGATTATTGCAAGAGAAATATATATCGAATTGATTCTTCGGTGTTCCCGGCGACGATGACCTGAAGATTAAACTGCGGAAAATAATCATCAGAGTGTTCTTATGTTATGACAGGGCGTAACCCTGAGACCAGCGCCTGGAAACTATCATCGAATTAATTCAGCTGGTGTCATGTGTAAGCCATAAGATTAACCTGTGAAGACATATCGGTGTTACTGATATTAATGGGCAAATAATGCGGAATTAGCTAATATATCGTGAGAACGTGATTATTTACCAGTGGCGCCAAACAAGCAGTAATGCATAAGGTTGTTTAGAGGTATCAACAAGATGTTATTTAAGTATTAGCGACGTCTTCTGCAAGTTAATATTAAATATCACTCAAATCATTATTCGATATTAATAGCGTAATGTACGGATGCAAATATATCAAAGTCATTGTGCCTTTAAATGCTAATGACGGAAGAGTATAACATAAATTAACCTGAATACTCATCAAAATGCATTCTTTCATTATTCATTGACGGTATGCCCACGGATTGTGATCGTTGATCAATTGGTTATTTCAGGTGTGTTCTGGACAATGGACCACGAGGATTCAACACAAATATCAATCAAGATGGATGTTTTCAAACAATAATGACAATAAGCCACATTAGTTAACTCAAATCATGTGTTGACATAAAATGTTAATAAAGCAATGTGTATGAAATTGGCTTCAGTATCATCAAAATTGAGTTGTTTACAGTGTTAATGAGCGCTTTGTCTGCAGATTGTTCAGGATGCCATCGGATGTTGCTTTCGAAAGTTGTTGGAGTGCTAGTGTATTAACCGCGTAAATTCTGTTATTCTGACTCTCATCATTATTATTTGGTCATTAATGACGTGATACCACACTGAATGGAGAAACTCTACAAGAGTATATCGGTGTTATTTCGTATAAGCAGTAATGATACATGGATGACCCAAGTATCATCAGTCTAATATTCAGTGTTCATGGGCGGCTGTCTCTGATTAATACCGCTGTTATCATCAGATCATTCATTTGTGATGCCAACGGGCAGCCAAGAAAAAATACAAGAATTCTTGCTGAGTATATCGGAGTTGAAAGAAAACTAATAAGCGTGAAATACAAAGAGGATGTAACTTCAAGTATATCAAAGTCATTATTTGCAGTCCCAATGACAATATCTTTGGATAGCTTCTGTGGAGCTCTTATATCGGATATTATTTGCCAACCATTGTGTAATGACCACATGAGGATGAAGCCTTCCGAGTATATCAGTCATTATGCTAGTATTATTCATGGCTTGTGCTTCTTACGGGTGGCTACTGAGCTCATAAACATCAAGTCATTATTCAGTATTAATGACATTAATATTCCAGGTGAAAGCGTATTCAAAATATCTCAGATGTTATCTTTCAGTAAGTAATGATGTAAATATGAAAATCAAACAAGATTTATCGGATGATGTTTGTATCTCAAGGATGTAATGACAAATATTATTTCAAGATTGCAAAATATCAACAAATGGTTCTTCATTCTAGTATTCAAACAGCGATGAAGTATGAAAAGTTGCTTTAAACATATCAGATAATTTCCTTTCATTGTCTAACTAAGCAATATACTAGGTCATTAAAATATATATCAAGTGTGTCTAAGCACATTGTTGTTATGGACAATGTTTGCGCAAGTTAGCTATTCAAACCTCATCAGTGGACTACTATTTCAATATTCATGGCGTAATATGGGATGTATACGTGTTGAAATATCATCAATTAGTTATATATTTGGTGTATATAGGTAAATAAACCTTTCAGATAAACCAAATGCTTCTATAGGAAAACATTGGTCAACTCTGGAGTTTATTTTGGAAAATATTGATGTAATAAATCTTTAATTAACGAAGCAGCCATCATCAAGATAAAAGATGTTTCATTTGTTGGATGTTTGTGTACAGTCTGTTTCCCTGTGAACCTCAGTGTATATCTATCCAACTTTCACCACATCTTTATGCCATTTACATATTTAAGCCTTTCCATATCATTTGAGTTTGACTAACTCTTCATTCAAATGTGTCATTAATAACATGAAAAAACTCTGGTTTGAGTGTTCTATAAAGCACAATAAAGTAAAAGCATAGGATTCTATAATATTTGTTTTTATTTATAACCTTCTTTTAGTGGAAATTTATACAGACTGGTCTCAGAACAAAACTAGCATAGAAAAAAATTGTTGCATTTATGAAAAGCGTACTGAAGCTTTCTTATATCTCTAAGCCTGCGAAAGTGTGGTGTGATGTTAATTGAGAGCCATAAGATTATTGAGTATTCTTATAACAATGCTTTCAAGTAGAATGTTGAATGAAGAAGGATCTATTTGATTAGGTATTGTTCCCAAAATTGTTCTCTTTTGTGTCTTATAATGAATGCAGATAAGCGTATGTGAGAACTTTTTGTACAGCTGTATGTTCCAGTGATTATTGCTTCAATTAAGTTGTGTGACAATTTTTAATATAATACAGGATTATGAAGGGTCTCAACACCAAAATAGCTATCAAACGGAGACAGCGCAGGGTGGGAATATCTGGATGTTTACAAATTAAAGTATAATCTGATAATTGATTACACATTCATTATCATTTTGCCGGAGTTAAGGAGAAGGAAGAAAACCGGTTCAGTATATAACATCTGGAACAATGCAAGGAAATCTTATAAACCAGGTATGATTGATTCATAACATTATGGTTATCGTGACGATATTAAATGGCGTATTGATATAACCTTTATTCATAACACTGCATTGGCTGCCTGGCCAACTTGCTTTATTAACCTGACCAACGCTTTGACCAAACGCACATTCTTTTTGTTCTTATATTATTTTCAAATATAACACTGATCAACCTTATTACCGCCTGGCCATTCCACAACATTATGATAACCTGGCCTTGCGGCCTTGTCATTCTTTGCCCCATGTCTTACGCAAACTCCAAACCTATGATCACCGCGAATAACGAACAACCAAAACGCTCTTTAGCTCAACACCTGATCTCTTGCTGATAACACACAAACTGTTTGTGTGATAAGCACTGATATTCAAGTTCCATTATGATCTGTGTTTGACCAACGCACGACCGCCGCCGCGATCAACCTGCGGGCCAAACAGCCAAACCAAACCCCGCGATAACCGCCATTGCAACCATTTTCTTTGCTAACCTGCTGATGCTGCCGAAAAGAAGAAGGAACCGCGGCTGTACTGCGACCAACACCGGAATTATTGCTGTTACAAACGGCCGATAACACGTTGTTGTTGTTTGTGTGATGCGTGACCATTTTCTGTCTGCACGGTTCGGACGGTGGGTTAGTCACTAATTAGCCGGCGTGCTGAATAAAATTAATTGGCCGGTTTGGGTTGATGCCAGCACCTCTCCGGTTCCCTCGGAATGCACCGTGCAGAACAATAGAACTCACCGTCACACTGCCAGAACAACGGGTAGATCCACAGACAACACCGATTCAAACTGAGCTGTGCGTCGGTCTTTCATTTAACATTACATGACAACAAGAGCAGATTATCTTTATGCTGAACTACTCCAGACCTGGAATAATGACACCAGATTATCTTTAGGCTGAACTACTCCAGACCTGGAATAATGACACCAGATTATCTTTAGGCTGAACTACTCCAGACCTGGAATAATGACACCAGATTATCTTTAGGCTGAACTACTCCAGACCTGGAATAATGACACCAGATTATCTTTATGCTGAACTACTCCAGACCTGGAATAATGACACCAGATTATCTTTATGCTGAACTACTCCAGACCTGGAATAATGATACCAGATTATCTTTATGCTGAACTACTCCAGACCTGGAATAATGATACCAGGTTATCTTTATGCTGAACTACTCCAGACCTGGAATAATGATACCAGATTATCTTTATGCTGAACTACTCCAGACCTGGAATAATAATACCAGATTATCTTTATGCTGAACTACTCCAGACCTGGAATAATGATACCAGATTATCTTTATGCTGAACTACTCCAGACCTGGAATAAGGTCCCATATTTGTGCTTCTACAGGGCGCTACACTGTAACCCCTCCCCCCAAGAACATGACACACTGCGCCACTGCTATTGTCAATGTTATTTCGTTGAATAGATAAAAAATCCACATCATTAATTTAAGGTAAAATATCAGCTCATTTATTTTCCAGGAGTCTTCATTATTCTGTTATTTCTAGCCAGGTACAAGCAGCTGGTTTCTACCCTGAAGCAAATCCATTGGAAATTAAAGTCCTTGTGAAATTCCTCTTTTGTATCAAATTCCATGAAAGGTTGATTAGTTTCAACAAGTTGAGCTTGAGGGCAAAATTGCATCCTATTATTTTAGTGCAGAACTTTAGCCCTGGACTTCCTGAACCTGCCGACCGGTTGGGGGTTGGACCGGGTACTAACTGTTCTCAACCCTTCACCCAACCCCACCCAACCCCACCCAACACCACCCAACCCCACCCAACCCCAACCAACCCCACCCAACACCACCCAACCCCACCCAACCCCACCCAACACCACCCAACACCACCCAACCCCACCCAACCCCACCCAACACCACCCAACCCCACCCAACCCCACCCAACACCACCCAACACCACCAAAAAAAGACAAATCAGGCAGGCGATACATTCATTAATGCTCCATTTGAATACATTTGTGCCAGAGGGAACGGGAGTACATTATTCATATATAATATTAAAATAAGGATATTCTATTTCTCATATCTGTAAATGGCTCCAAAAATTTAGAGCGTTTGGCTTCTGTTTTCTCGTTCTCCTTCTCAGGACTGGGTTCTCGTTCTCCTTCTCAGGACTGGGTTCTCGTTCTCCTCACCCCCTCCACACTGAGGCTGTTTGGGTGACGCCTGCATCACACTGTGGAGACCCAGGAAACAACTGTTAATTAGAGTTCACAGGTTCTTCCTATAATCATGTGCAAAACTGCACCATTTTTCCTGCATTGCAGTGCCAGTCTATGCAGTGCCAGTCTATGCAGTGCCAGTCTATGCAGTGCCAGTCTATGCAGTACCAGTCTAAGCAGTGCCAGTCTAAGCAGTGCCAGTCTAAGCAGTGCCAGTCTAAGCAGTGCCAGTCTAAGCAGTGCCAGTCTATGCAGTGCCAGTCTATGCAGTGCCAGTCTATGCAGTGCCTGTCAGGGTTCGGCTCTCAAGCCGACAGAGGACACAAGCGCAGAGAACTTGTTTCTTACAATGGGTTTTATTCATCCAGGACAGGCAAGACAGGCACAAGAACTGGGAACTTGAATTAACAAAACACAAAATCAGACAGAGGAAACTCATACACAAGGAACATAAACCAGAACGTGCAAATAACCCGGTATACATAAAACCCAACCCAACAACAACAAAACTGAATGTTCACATTACCAACTCTACCTTGGTCTAAACAACAAAGCAACATGCAAACATTCCTGCATTAAATCATAACAGCACAACTAAAATCCTAAACACCACATACCTTGAATTAATGTCCCGACACTAAACAACTGACAAGCACAGAACTATATAGGGACACTAATGAAAACCTGAACCCAGGTGTGGGAAAAACTCAGGTTTCTAGAATGTCTGTGATTACTCCCTCTCTCTGCTGGTCGGGGGAGTGCCAACTCCCGCATAGAGAGGGACAGAGGGAGGGAACCATGACAGTGCCAGTCTATGCAGTGCCAGTCTAGGCAGTACCAGTCTATGCAGTGCCAGTCTAGGCAGTACCAGTCTATGCAGTGCCAGTCTATGCAGTGCCAGTCTAGGCAGTACCAGTCTAAGCAGTGCCAGTCTAAGCAGTACCAGTCTAAGCAGTGCCAGTCTAAGCAGTGCCAGTCTAATCAGTGCCAGTCTATGCAGTGCCAGTCTATGCAGTACCAGTCTATGCAGTGCCAGTCTAGGCAGTACCAGTCTATGCAGTGCCAGTCTAAGCAGTACCAGTCTAAGCAGTGCCAGTCTAAGCAGTGCCAGTCTAATCAGTGCCAGTCTATGCAGTGCCTGTCTAATCAGTGCCAGTCTATGCAGTGCCAGTCTATGCAGTGCCAGTCTATGCAGTGCCAGTCTAGGCAGTGCCAGTTTAGGCAGTGCCAGTTTAGGCAGTGCCATTCTGTGCCCCATATGGCAGCACTCAGGAGGGTTCCTCTACTGGGCTAGTTAGAGCGTCTGATAGGCTGCGGTATCAGAGCCTCTCCTCCAATCAGATGTGTTCATAGTTTAGCCCACGGTATGTACTGTAAACTAGCCCAGTAAGACAGCCAATAATATTAAATTCCCTTCAATGTGGACTGTCGTTCAGGCTGGGGTCAAATGTCACAGCGTAGCCTATGACATAGCAGTTTATACCTGGCAAACACAATATATCATTTCACATCCACTCCAAAAATAAAAAAATGGGTTTGTGTGTGTCAAAAATAATACAAATTAAATGAATTGTTTTTATTAATATATTCAGAATAAATGAGGTTTTGAGGGGTCAATTTTATCTTCTTCTGTTCTACTCAATTTTGTTTTTGTAATCTGCTCAGATCTATTCTGTTGTTTTCAACTCTGTTCAATGTTGTTTTCTACTCTGCTGTGTTCTACTCAGTTGTGTTCTACTCTGTTGTGTTCCTTTTAGCAGTGTTCTACTCTGTTGTGTTCCTTTTAGCTGTGTTCTACTCTGCTGTGTTCTACTCTGCTGTGTTCTACTACGTTGTGTTCCTTTTAGCTGTGTTCTACTCTGTTGTGTTCTACTCTGTTGTGTTCCTTTTAGCTGTGTTCTACCCTGTTGTGTTCCTTTTAGCTGTGTTCTACTCTGCTGTGTTCCACTCTGCTGTGTTCTACTCTGTTGTGTTCCTTTTAGCAGTGTTCTACTCTGTTGTGTTCCTTTTAGCTGTGTTCTACTCTGCTGTGTTCTACTCTGCTGTGTTCTACTACGTTGTGTTCCTTTTAGCTGTGTTCTACTCTGTTGTGTTCTACTCTGTTGTGTTCCTTTTAGCTGTGTTCTACCCTGTTGTGTTCCTTTTAGCTGTGTTCTACTCTGCTGTGTTCTACTCTGCTGTGTTCTACTCTGTTGTGTTCTACTCTGCTGTGTTCTACTCTGTTGTGTTCTACTCTGCCGTGTTCTACTCTGCTGTGTTCTACTCCGTTGTGTTCCTTTTAGCTGTGTTCTACTCTGTTGTGTTCCTTTTAGCTGTGTTCTACTCTGCTGTGTTCTACTCTGTTGTGTTCTACTCTGTTGTGTTCCTTTTAGCTGTGTTCTACTCTGTTGTGTTCCTTTTAGCTGTGTTCTACTCTGCTGTGTTCTACTCTGCTGTGTTCTACTCTGTTGTGTTCTACTCTGTTGTGTTCTACTCTGCTGTGTTCTACTCTGCTGTGTTCTACTCTGTTGTGTTCCTTTTAGCTGTGTTCTACTCTGCTGTGTTCTACTCTGCTGTGTTCTAATCTCTTGTGTAGTACTCTGTTGTGTTCTCCTACGTTGTGTTCCTTTTAGCTGTGTTCAGCTCTGTTGTGTTCTACTCTGTTGTGTTCTACTCTGTTGTGTTCTACTCTGCTGTGTTCTACTCTGTTGTGTTCTACTCTGTTGGGTTCTACTCTGCTGTGTTCTACTCTGTTGGGTTCTACTCTGCTGTGTTCTACTCTGCTGTGTTCTACTCTGCTGTGTTCTACTCTGTTGTGTTCTACTATGTTGTGTTCCTTTTAGCTGTGTTCTACTCTGCTGTGTTCTACTCTGCTGTGTTCTACTCTGTTGTGTTCTACTCTGTTGTGTTCCTTTTAGCTGTGCTCTACTCTGCTGTGTTCTACTCTGCTGTGTTCTACTATGTTGTGTTCCTTTTAGCTGTGTTCTACTCTGTTGTGTTCTACTCTGTTGTGTTCCTTTTAGCTGTGTTCTACTCTGTTGTGTTCCTTTTAGCTGTGTTCTACCCTGCTGTGTTCTACTCTGCTGTGTTCTACTCTGTTGTGTTCTACTCTGCTGTGTTCTACTCTGCTGTGTTCTACTCTGTTGTGTTCTACTCTGTTGTGTTCCTTTTAGCTGTGTTCTACTCTGTTCTAATATGTTATGTTGTAATCTGTTTTGTTGTAATATTATATGTTCTAATCTGTTCTGTTGTGTTCTGTTGTAATATGTTATGTTCTAATCTGTTCTGTTCTGATGTAATATGTTATGTTCTAATCTGTTGTGTTCTATTGTAATATGTTGTGTTCTAATCTGTTCTGATGTAATATGTTATGTTCTAATCTGTTCTGTTGTGTGTTTGGCAGAGTGCCTGCTGGCTGTGATGGTGATGAGTGAATCTCGCTGTGTTGCTTTGGGCTAATTAACAGCAATATAAACACCCATTACTGGGATCGCATAATTAATCTGTTTAAAAATGCTGCATGCTTAAATAGCACCAGAAAATATTCCAAAGATAATACTTTTGCAGAATTATTGTTGACATAATTAGCAAATACATGTAACGATAATACAACCAAAATAATTAAAATACAGATTCATTTATTTTAATGTAGTTTGCTTTTCTAATTGCTTTAATTGTGTGTTCTCTATATAAAGTTTGATATTTCTATTATTAAGTTCTCTGTTTCTTTTCTTGCTCTCTCCCTCACTCGTTCTCTTTCTCTCTTACGCAGACTCATCACACTTACCTAAGACAATGTACTTTGCTGCGCAACTTTTTTTGTCTTCTTTTGGGCTGTATGACAGCAATGGTTTTATTTGTCCATGTGGCAATATTCTGTTTTTATTACACAACAGAAGAGAGTGGTCAACTGGGCTGCTATGTTCCATCCGTCATAGTTTATAGTGTACCAAGTTAGAAAGGAGATATATTATTAGCTGTGAAAAATAAAAATACTTTACTTTGTTTTATTTAATTAAACTAAAACGGTCGGCCTAAGCAGTGTAATCTCAAACTGCTCAATCACCTGGTTATTTCAATTGTCAATCTTTGGCAAATCTGAACACTGGCTCTAGTTTTATTAGTATTTGAATGTATTGGTTTCATTCATATACATCTTTTGCTTACCCTAGAGGAGTATAATTTGGGTTAATGGGAAAAATTGAATAATTACCCTCCAGACACACAAATGTACCCGCAATTCAAATATGTATTATAACTATATAGCTATATCTAATATAATGTATGGGTATGGGTTGTACTATAAAGTATGGTACTTTATATGACAGAGTGAGCAAGTGTGTATCCTGAAGAAAGCAATATAGCACTTTGCCGCCATCTGCTGGTCAAAGAAACCCGCAATCTAGAGATAGTCCTGTGAACCGCTAGAGGGCAGCATATACAAATCTAGAGATACTCCTGTGAACCGCTAGGGGGCAGCATATACAAATCTAGAGATACTCCTGTGAACCGCTAGGGGGCAGCATATACAAATCTAGAGATAGTCCTGTGAACCGCTAGGGGGCAGCATATACACATCTAGAGATAGTCCTGTGAACCGCTAGGGGGCAGCATATACAAATCTAGAGATAGTCCTGTGAACCGCTAGGGGGCAGCATATACAAATCTAGAGATAGTCCTGTGAACTGCTAGGGGGCAGCATATACAAATCTAGAGATAGTCCTGTGAACCGCTAGGGGGCAGCATATACAAATCTAGAGATAGTCCTGTGAACCGCTAGAGGGCAGCATATACAAATCTAGAGATAGTCCTGTGAACCGGTAGGGGGCAGCACATACAAATCTAGAGATAGTCCTGTGAACCGCTAGGGGGCAGCATATACAAATCTAGAGATAGTCCTGTGAACCGCTAGGGGGCAGCATATACACATCTAGAGATAGTCCTGTGAACCGCTAGGGGGCAGCATATACAAATCTAGAGATAGTCCTGTGAACCGCTAGGGGGCAGCATATACAAATCTAGAGATAGTCCTGTGAACCGCTAGAGGGCGGCATATACAAATCTAGAGATAGTCCTGTGAACCGCTAGGGGGCAGCATATACAAATCTAGAGATAGTCCTGTGAACCGCTAGGGGGCAGCATATACAAATCTAGAGATAGTCCTGTGAACCGCTAGAGGGCAGCATATACAAATCTAGAGATAGTCCTGTGAACCGCTAGGGGGCAGCATATACAAATGTAGAGATAGTCCTGTGAACCGCTAGGGGGCAGCATATACAAATCTAGAGATAGTCCTGTGAACCGCTAGAGGGCAGCATATACAAATCTAGAGATAGTCCTTTGAACCGCTAGAGGGCAGCATATATAAATCTAGAGATAGTCCTGTGAACCGCTAGGGGGCAGCATCAGAATCAGAATCAGAAAAGTGTTTATTCGCCATTGAATGTGTGAACATACAAGGAATTTACTGTGGCAGGAAGGTGCTTACATGCAACATAAGAATAGAACAATATAAATTAAACTAAAGGGATGAGGGGGTAGAGGGATAGTGTGTACAAAAAAATAACAATAAGTAAAAATAGTATAAATAGAATATCGAAAAACAACAGTGCAATAGAGCAAAAAATGTAGTGCAAATCAGGCAATAGGCAAAGGAGTGGGTCAGAGTTCGGGGCTTATGTGAGATGGGTCATAGTTCAAGGCTTGTGTGCACCCCTGGCGTTGTTGAGGAGGCCAGTAGCACATGGGAAGAAACTGTTATTGTGGCATACACCAATCTAAAGATACTAATGTGAACCGCTAGGGGACAGCATACACCAATCTAAAGATACTAATGTGAACCGCTAGGGGACAGCATACACCAATCTATAGATACTAATGTGAACCGCTAGGGGACAGCATACACCAATCTATAGATACTAATGTGAACCGCTAGGGGACAGCATACACCAATCTAAAGATACTCCTGTGAACCGCTAGGGGACAGCATACACCAATCTATAGATACTAATGTGAACCGCTAGGGGACAGCATACACCAATCTATAGATACTAATGTGAACCGCTAGGGGACAGCATACACCAATCTAATGATACTAATGTGAACCGCTAGGAGACAGCATACACCAATCTATAGATACTAATGTGAACCGCTAGGGGACAGCATACACCAATCTAATGATACTAATGTGAACCGCTAGGAGACAGCATACACCAATCTATAGATACTAATGTGAACCGCTAGGGGACAGCATACACCAATCTATAGATACTAATGTGAACCGCTAGGAGACAGCATACACCAATCTAATGATACTAATGTGAACCGCTACACCAATCTATAGATACTAATGTGAACCGCTAGGAGACAGCATACACCAATCTATAGATACTAATGTGAACCGCTAGGGGACAGCATACACCAATCTATAGATACTAATGTGAACCGCTAGGGGACAGCTATAGATACTAATGTGAACCGCTAGGGGGCAGCATACACCAATCTATAGATACTAATGTGAACCGCTAGGGGACAGCATACACCAATCTATAGATACTAATGTGAACCGCTAGGAGACAGCATACAATCTATAGATACTAATGTGAACCGCTAGGAGACAGCATGATACTAATGTGAACCGCTAGGAGACAGCATACACCAATCTATAGATACTAATGTGAACCGCTAGGAGACAGCATACACCAATCTATAGATACTAATGTGAACCGCTAGGAGACAGCATACACCAATCTATAGATACTAATGTGAACCGCTAGGGGGCAGCATACACCAATCTATAGATACTAATGTGAACCGCTAGGGGACAGCATACACCAATCTATAGATACTAATGTGAACCGCTAGGGGACAGCATACACCAATCTATAGATACTAATGTGAACCGCTAGGGGACAGCATACACCAATCTATAGATACTAATGTGAACCGCTAGGGGGCAGCATACACCAATCAATAGATACTAATGTGAACCGCTATACACCAATCTATAGATACTAATGTGAACCGCTAGGGGGCAGCATACACCAATCTATAGATACTAATGTGAACCGCTAGGGGACAGCATACACCAATCTATAGATACTAATGTGAACCGCTAGGGGACAGCATACACCAATCTATAGATACTAATGTGAACCGCTAGGGGACAGCATACACCAATCTATAGATACTAATGTGAACCGCTAGGAGACAGCATACACCAATCTAATGATACTAATGTGAACCGCTAGGAGACAGCATACACCAATCTATAGATACTAATGTGAACCGCTAGGAGACAGCATACACCAATCTATAGATACTAATGTGAACCGCTAGGAGACAGCATACACCAATCTATAGATACTAATGTGAACCGCTAGGAGACAGCATACACCAATCTATAGATACTAATGTGAACCGCTAGGGGACAGCATACACCAATCTATAGATACTAATGTGAACCGCTAGGGGACAGCATACACCAATCTATAGATACTAATGTGAACCGCTAGGGGACAGCATACACCAATCTATAGATACTAATGTGAACCGCTAGGGGACAGCATACACCAATCTATAGATACTAATGTGAACCGCTAGGGGGCAGCATACACCAATCTATAGATACTAATGTGAACCGCTAGGGGGCAGCATACACCAATCTATAGATACTAATGTGAACCGCTAGGGGGCAGCATACACCAATCTATAGATACTAATGTGAACCGCTAGGTGGCAGCATACACCAATCTATAGATACTAATGTGAACCGCTAGGTGGCAGCATACACCAATCTATAGATACTAATGTGAACCGCTAGGGGACAGCATACACCAATCTATAGATACTAATGTGAACCGCTAGGGGACAGCATACACCAATCTATAGATACTAATGTGAACCGCTAGGAGACAGCATACACCAATCTAATGATACTAATGTGAACCGCTAGGAGACAGCATACACCAATCTATAGATACTAATGTGAACCGCTAGGAGACAGCATACACCAATCTATAGATACTAATGTGAACCGCTAGGAGACAGCATACACCAATCTATAGATACTAATGTGAACCGCTAGGGGGCAGCATACACCAATCTATAGATACTAATGTGAACCGCTAGGTGGCAGCATACACCAATCTATAGATACTAATGTGAACCGCTAGGGGGCAGCATACACCAATCTATAGATACTAATGTGAACCGCTAGGTGGCAGCATACACCAATCTATAGATACTAATGTGAACCGCTAGGTGGCAGCATACACCAATCTATAGATACTAATGTGAACCGCTAGGGGACAGCATACACCAATCTATAGATACTAATGTGAACCGCTAGGTGGCAGCATACACCAATCTATAGATACTAATGTGAACCGCTAGGGGACAGCATACACCAATCTATAGATACTAATGTGAACCGCTAGGTGGCAGCATACACCAATCTATAGATACTAATGTGAACCGCTAGGGGACAGCATACACCAATCTATAGATACTAATGTGAACCGCTAGGGGACAGCATACACCAATCTATAGATACTAATGTGAACCGCTAGGTGGCAGCATACACCATCATGACAGATACACGCATTCAGCGCTCTTATCAAGTGACGTCACCATTGATTGCCACGCGCATTGGTGCTGGATAGCAACACTGAAAGTGTAACTTCAGTAAATCCGTACCAACATATCTTTATGTACGTGCTTTTGTTTCTGTTTTTTATCCGTTTGTGTTTTCATGAAGGCGTGTCGAGTTCAATCCGCCGTGACATTAGTAAGTTCTTCCGTTTCCCCTGTTTGATTACTGTCTGTAGCTAGCTAGCTGATGAACGTGTTGTTTCCTCTGTCTAACTTATTATTTATAATAGAAGCTGGACAAATGGCTCGCTGACGTGTTGGAGTTTATCTGTAACAACCGCTGATTTAACAATGTGTCCCAGTTATATTATGCCAACTTTTGCAGTTTGTGTTGTTAACGTTGTTTGCCAATTGTATCGGTATGATCACGCACAGGTGAGCGATAGAAAACAGGCAATTTAGCTCCATAAGTACCAACGCGTTAGCTAACGAGTAACGGTTACTCAAAGTAGATAGTTGGTTCGTTTTAATTTATTATTTATATTTCCGTGTCTAAATTGTGTAACAACATGTTGCAGGAGAAATTGTTTTCCAGCAACTTTGTATGGATATAAGCATTTTGTTATTGCTACCTAGTTAGCCATGAAACTGGTTGTATATGACTGGGTTTAGCGCGAGCATGCAGCTAGTGTGTAAAAGGGCCAAATAAGACAGGGTGGTGAGGGAATAAAAGGGCCAAATAAGACAGGGTGGTGAGGGAATAAAAGGGCCAAATAAGACAGGGTGGTGAGGGAATAAAAGGGCCAAATAAGACAGGGTGGTGAGGGAATAAAAGGGCCAAATAAGACAGGGTGGTGAGGGAATAAAAGGGCCAAATAAGACAGGGTGGTGAGGGAATAAAAGGGCCAAATAAGACAGGGTGGTGAGGGAAATAAAAGGGCCAAATAAGACAGGGTGGTGAGGGAATAAAAGGGCCAAATAAGACAGGGTGGTGAGGGAATAAAAGGGCCAAATAAGACAGGGTGGTGAGGGAAATAAGAAGGGTGGTGAGGGAATAAAAGGGCCAAATAAGACAGGGTGGTGAGGGAATAAAAGGGCCAAATAAGACAGGGTGGTGAGGGAATAAAAGGGCCAAATAAGACAGGGTGGTGAGGGAATAAAAGGGCCAAATAAGACAGGGTGGTGAGGGAATAAAAGGGCCAAATAAGACAGGGTGGTGAGGGAATAAAAGGGCCAAATAAGACAGGGGTGAGGGAATAAAAGGGCCAAATAAGACAGGGTGGTGAGGGAATAAAAGGGCCAAATAAGACAGGGTGGTGAGGGAATAAAAGGGCCAAATAAGACAGGGTGGTGAGGGAATAAAAGGGCCAAATAAGACAGGGTGGTGAGGGAATAAAAGGGCCAAATAAGACAGGGTGGTGAGGGAATAAAAGGGCCAAATAAGACAGGGTGGTGAGGGAATAAAAGGGCCAAATAAGACAGGGTGGTGAGGGAATAAAAGGGCCTAATAAGACAGGGTGGTGAGGGAATAAAAGGGCCAAATAAGACAGGGTGGTGAGGGAATAAAAGGGCCAAATAAGACAGGGTGGTGAGGGAATAAAAGGGCCAAATAAGACAGGGTGGTGAGGGAATAAAAGGGCCAAATAAGGGTGGTGAGGGAATAAAAGGGCCAAATAAGACAGGGTGGTGAGGGAATAAAAGGGCCAAATAAGACAGGGTGGTGAGGGAATAAAAGGGCCAAATAAGACAGGGTGGTGAAGGAATAAAAGGGCCAAATAAACCGGGGTGGTGAGGGAATAAAAGGGCCAAATAAACCGGGGTGGTGAGGGAATAAAAGGGCCAAATAAGACAGGGTGGTGAGGGAATAAAAGGGCCAAATAAGACAGGGTGGTGAGGGAATAAAAGGGCCAAATAAGACAGGGTGGTGAGGGAATAAAAGGGCCAAATAAACCGGGTGGTGAGGGAATAAAAGGGCCAAATAAACCGGGTGGTGAGGGAATAAAAGGGCCAAATAAGACAGGGTGGTGAGGAATAAAAAGGGCCAAATAAGACAGGGTGGTGAGGGAATAAAAGGGCCAAATAAGACAGGGTGGTGAGGGAATAAAAGGGCCAAATAAGACAGGGTGGTGAGGGAATAAAAGGGCCAAATAAGACAGGGTGGTGAGGGAATAAAAGGGCCAAATAAGACAGGGTGGTGAGGGAATAAAAGGGCCAAATAAGACAGGGTGGTGAGGGAATAAAAGGGCCAAATAAGACAGGGTGGTGAGGGAATAAAAGGGCCAAATAAGACAGGGTGGTGAGGGAATAAAAGGGCCAAATAAGACAGGGTGGTGAGGGAATAAAAGGGCCAAATAAGACAGGGTGGTGAGGGAATAAAATGGCCAAATAAGACAGGGTGGTGAAGGAATAAAAGGGCCAAATAAGACGGGGTGGTGAAGGAATAAAATGGCCAAATAAGACAGGGTGGTGAGGGAATAAAAGGGCCAAATAAACCGGGGTGGTGAGGGAATAAAAGGGCCAAATAAACCGGGGTGGTGAGGGAATAAAAGGGCCAAATAAACCGGGGTGGTGAGGGAATAAAAGGGCCAAATAAACCGGGGTGGTGAGGGAATAAAAGGGCCAAATAAACCGGGGTGGTGAGGGAATAAAAGGGCCAAATAAACCGGGGTGGTGAGGGAATAAAAGGGCCAAATAAACCGGGGTGGTGAGGGAATAAAAGGGCCAAATAAACCCGGGTGGTGAGGGAATAACCGTACCCACATTATATGTGTAGCGGATGCGCCGTACTCGCATTAGCTGGTAGCTTAGCTAGCATGAAGACATCTGTGGGTGAAGAAAAAGACATCACTCTTATCTAGTTAACTATTGGGTACTTTGCGGTGGACGTTAATACAGGCGTCATTCTCCGATTTCTAACCACAAGAAATAGAATGACCGAGAGTTAGTTTGGAGATAAATGAGTTTGTATTTTCTAGAAGGGGGCTAATAATTCTGTTCTTTAGGGCACTACAACCCACGTGTCTTTAGACTTGTATGTTTTTTCTCCCTCAGGTGTTGGTCAGTCATTTTCACCTTAGGTAATCTAAATAGGTGGGAGGACGCAGCGAACCTGACCACCCTGGAGGACAGAACCCTGTCGAGATCTGACTGTTCACTTGGAGGACAGAACCCTGTCGAGATCTGATTGTTCACTTGGAGGACAAAACCCTGCCAAGATCTGACTGTTCTCTTGGAGGACAGAACCCTGTCCGGATCTGACTGTTATTTGGAGGACAGAACCCTGTCGAGATCTGACTGTTCACTTGGAGGACAGAATCCTGCCCAGATCTGACTGTTCACTTGGAGGACAGAACCCTGTCCGGATCTGACTGTTATTTGGAGGACAGAACCCTGTCGAGATCTGACTGTTCACTTGGAGGACAGAATCCTGCCCAGATCTGACTGTTCACTTGGAGGACAGAACCCTGTCGAGATCTTACAGGCCCAAAGTTGTCTCAGTGTTCCAACAGGTGAGAAATCTCACAATGTCCAACACCAACCACTGGTTCTTTAATGATCTCTTCACTATGGGTCGACTGATTGATCGGCCGATTTTTTGTGTTTTTTACATAATCGGCAACGGCCGATATTCAAGTATATAAACCCGATTATTAGGCAGGCGCATAAGCGGGCAGCATAGTGTTGTTGTTGTGGAACCGCGGTAAAAATAGTTTTATATTCACACATTCGCCAGCTCCGGGGATACGGCACAGCGGTCTGTTTTTGGGCTGACAGCCGAGTCGGAAAAACGGATAGAAAATACTGTAGCGCTCGGTAAACAGAGTAGTTAGGGAGTAGGGACCAACGTAAAAGTGCAACACCCAGAGCTGCACTAACTATAACATAGATTAAATATATTTTTATATAGCTTTTTCAAATGTTTAAATAATTATCCCTAAATGCATCAATACACTCTCCATAGTGTCTATTTTTTTATTGAAAAGTTTATTTATCAAAGTTTTTGTCTTGTTACCTGTTTCTTTTATTTAATATAATATATTAGAATTTTGTTATTAAACGTTTTTGTTGAAAAATTCTGTCTTTATTCTTAAGTAATTATTAGTGTTACATTTTATCTTGAAAATAGAGGTTAAAAACCAGCACATATCGGCCAAATATCGGCCTAAATAAATCGGCCATAATAATCGGCCATAGGCCGACCTGGATTTCAAAAGATCGGCATCGGCCTGAGAACCATAATCAGTCGACATCTATTCTTCACCCCATATCTATTATCTATAACTATTGATCTTCTTGTGCATTTACTCCTGTTGCCGCTGGGCATTTACTCCTGTTGCCGCTGGGCATTTACTCCTGTTGCCGCTGGGCATTTACTCCTGTTGCCGCTGGGCATTTACTCCTGTTGCCGCTGTGCATTTACTCTTGTTTCCGCTGTGCATTTACTCTTGTTGCCGCTGGGCATTTACTCTTGTTGCCGCTGGGCATTTACTCTTGTTGCCGCTGGGCATTTACTCTTGTTGCCGCTGGGCATTTACTCTTGTTGCCGCTGGGCATTTACTCTTGTTGCCGCTGGGCATTTACTCTTGTTGCCGCTGGGCATTTACTCTTGTTGCCGCTGGGCATTTACTCTTGTTGCCGCTGGGCATTTACTCTTGTTGCCGCTGGGCATTTACTCTTGTTGCCGCTGGGCATTTACTCTTGTTGCCGCTGGGCATTTACTCTTGTTGCCGCTGGGCATTTACTCTTGTTGCCGCTGGGCATTTACTCTTGTTGCCGCTGGGCATTTACTCTTGTTGCCGCTGAGCATTTACTCTTGTTGCCGCTGGGCATTAACTCTTGTTGCCGCTGGGCATTTATTCTTGTTGCCGCTGGGCATTTACTCCTGTTGCCGCTGGGCATTTACTCTTGTTGCCGCTGGGCATTAACTCCTGTTGCCGCTGGGCATTAACTCCGGTTGCCGCTGGGCATTAACTCTGGTTGCCGCTGGGCATTAACTCTGGTTGCAGTATTCCATATCTGGGGTCCGTTCTCCGTACGTCGCTTAATACATCCGAGATCAAATGAGACAACAAAGATGACATCATCCAGCTAATTTGGTTCTCCCAGGAGTGGGCTGGCAGAAAGTAGCAGACAAATTAAATGCAAAAGCCAGGAGAGGGCTGGCAAAAAGTAGCAGACAAATTAAATGCAAAAGCCAGGAGAGGGCTTGCAAAAAGTAGCAGACAAATTAAATGCAAAAGCCAGGAGAGGGCTGTCAGAAAGTAGCAGACAAATTAAATGCAAAAGCCAGGAGAATGCTGTCAAAAAGTAGCAGACAAATTAAACGCATTAGTGGCTGGTTACCATGTTATGGTTCTATCAATTGTTTTATGGTATTTTATTTTAATAATGTTATAATTTAATTAAATATTTTCCTAATGTCAGAGCCACCACAGGACAGTACATTTCTTCCACAATTCTCACTGCGTAAAATACGTTTTCTGCCCACATTAATTCATACAAACTCCAACACATACAAACACATATATTAGGGGATTACTCATGGACCGACTGGAACATGGGAACAAGTACAAGGACATTCCACTAAATGGTAGTCTTTACTACTTGTATTGTTCATGGTCACCTAAGTGTCTTTAAAAACACAGGTAAATGCATGTGTTTGTCTGTTCATAACAGCAATCAAGAATCAGAAAAGTATTTAATCGCCATGAATGTGTGTACAGACTAGGGGTGAACGATATTGACAAAATGTGATATTGCGATATTGATCGTGAATATTGCGATATCGATATTAATTTCGATATTCTTAAACATATGTAAAAACACAAAAAATATGGTAAAATGCCTTGTGGTGGTGGTTGTATTTCCTCTTGCCCGGTGTAACCACACCGCAGGTTTTGCAGAGTACAAGAGATTGTGCGACATTAGTTTGCTTAAACTTTTCTTTAGCTTCTCTAACTCGCCTTTTTTCGCTTTGTCTGGTTGTCTCTTTCTCTTCACTCACGTAGAGGGAGTTAACACATACGTCACGTGTCAAGATCCGAACTAACCAGGATTGTCAAATTAACAACAATCAAATCCGGGTAACTGAGTTAGCGACGTACGGAGAACGGACCCCTGCTTTGAACAATCTTTAGCTTAATTAGGTCATTTTTGTTTGGAGCTGTTGGACCTCGCTGTATTTAACACCTACACTGATCTCACAGAGACGGCTGTATTTAACTCCTACGCTGACCTCACAGAGACTGCTGTATTTAACACCTACGCTGACCTCACAGAGACTGCTGTATTTAACACCTACGCTGACCTCAGAGACTGCTGTATTTAACACCTATGCTGACCTCACAGAGACGGCTGTATTTAACTCCTACGCTGACCTCACAGAGACTGCTGTATTTAACACCTACGCTGACCTCACAGAGACTGCTGAATTTAACACCTACGCTGACCTCACAGAGACTGCTGTATTTAACACCTACGCTGACCTCACAGAGACTGCTGTATTTAACACCTACGCTGACCTCACAGAGACTGCTGTATTTAACACCTACGCTGACCTCACAGAGACTGCTGTATTTAACACCTACACTGACCTCACAGAGTCTGCTGTATTTAACACCAACGCTGACCTGTAGTTTAACCCCCTCACGGTCTCCTCTGACCTGTAGTTTAACCCCCCCCACGGTCTCCTCTGACCTGTAGTTTAACCCCCCCACGGTCTCCTCTGACCTGTAGTTTAACCCCCACGGTCTCCTCTGACCTGTAGTTTAACCCCCACGGTCTCCTCTGACCTGTAGTTTAGCCCCCACGGTCTCCTCTGACCTGTAGTTAGCCCCCCACGGTCTCCTCTGACCTGTAGTTAACCCCCCACGGTCTCCTCTGACCTGTAGTTAACCCCCCACGGTCTCCTCTGACCTGTAGTTAACCCCCACGGTCTCCTCTGACCTGTAGTTTAACCCCCCACGGTCTCCTCTGACCTGTAATTTAACCCCCGGTCTCCTCTGACCTGTAGTTTAACCCCCACGGTCTCCTCTGACCTGTAGTTTACCCCCCACGGTCTCCTCTGACCTGTAGTTTAACCTCCCCCACGGTCTCCTCTGACCTGTAGTTTAACCCCCCCCACGGTCTCCTCTGACCTGTAGTTTAACCCCCCCCACGGTCTCCTCTGACCTGTAGTTTAACCCCCCACGGTCTCCTCTGACCTGTAGTTTAACCCCCCCCAACGGTCTCCTCTGACCTGTAGTTTAACCCCCCCAACGGTCTCCTCTGACCTGTAGTTTAACCCCCCACGGTCTCCTCTGACCTGTAGTTTAAACCCCCCACGGTCTCCTCTGACCTGTAGTTTACCCCCCACGGTCTCCTCTGACCTGTAGTTTAACCTCCCCCACGGTCTCCTCTGACCTGTAGTTTAACCCCCCACGGTCTCCTCTGACCTGTAGTTTAACCCCCCCCCACGGTCTCCTCTGACCTGTAGTTTAACCCCCCACCAACTAACCTAACATTGTATGCACTTTCTGTTCATGTTGTAATGAAGAGTGCAGTGGAATCATTGTATCATTTTACTCGTGAATTGCTTTTGATCTTCGTCATATCCACAAATAGTTTTTACAGCTTTTGTGAAATTATCAGCCAAATGTGAGTATCTTTCCTAAGTTAGTTTTAATGTGATATATCCTGTACACAAGGTGAGAGCAAATCAGGGTTAATCCTTTTAAACTATGCCAAACTAGTCAATCTGGACCTAATCTCATTGTTCCGGTGTGGCTGTTTTGAGACTGAAAGTGTCAGTCTGACCCAGCGTAGCAAATCTGATTTAATCTGTAGTGTCTGGTTTTACGATGTGTAACATTATTCAGTGTTTCCTTTAGGATTTTTTTTAGCAGTGGGGGCAGGTCTGTCAAATGGTTAAACAGCTATTGATTTAATAACGTAGAGACTTGTACTTTTAGACGGTCCCTAACTATACGCAGACGGAGGTTTGTGTCTGCTTGCGGGAAAACCGGACCTGATTTCGGCTTCCGACTATCCGTTGAATATCCAATATCGAATTTCCTACCAACTTTATTTCTGTCTGAGATGAAGCAAATATATGTGTGCATGAATTTCTCGCACTATAAAAACAAACCTTGCGGGAATGGTTTAAATTATACTGTTAATCCCTCTCCTCAGAGGTGGGTATACGCCGTATACTTGCGTATATGCACCACTACACCACTGAGCACTGCTCCACCCACTGCTCCGTCCTGCGCTCTTAGCCCGGGTTTTGATAATATGGGTTTTCATATCGTATCAATTTACAGTGGCAAAACGCCACAGCGCACTAGGTTTTTGTATTGTTTTAACCACAGCAGATATATCCAAAAGGTCTACATGGATGCCAAGAGTTGCTCTAATTGCTCATTGTGGCCAACTCCACATGGAGGCAAGTAAACCGATGATACAATTGCGTTCTTTTCCCTCGTCAACGGCCCAACAGCCTCCCGATTCTCCCGATTGCCACTCAAGTTCTTCTCCAGAATGCTGCGGTCTCTCTTTTTTCCTTTCTCTCCCTTGTCAGCCGGGTGGTGCGCGTGCCGCTCGCTGTGTGAAGCGCGTGTCTCCGACATGCTGATAGACGGCGTTTTGCTTTTGTACTGTACGGCCCTATTCTGATACCGTGGCGGCAGAAATTTAGCCGTGGCGGGCCGCCACTACCAAATCAACATAGAGGAAACACTGTTATTTGTAGAACGTTCTGAAGCTTTCACTTCTTCTTAACCATTTTCCATTAACCACAACTCTGGCTGCTTAGCAACAGCTAGGAGACAGCTCCATCCACCAGAGGTTTCAGTTATGAACTTCTGGTTATGAACTTCTGGTTATGAACTTCTGGTTATGAACTCCTGGTTATGTAATTGTTTGTGCAGTCATAACATTGAGCTGTCATCTGTTCCCTCAACAGTCTGTATTGTAGTCTGTTATTTTGATGGTTAATTGGGAGGGAGTTGATACGTGACTGTATTAATGGAACAATACTACAGCTGCTTAGGTTATGTATTATTAGCGAATTGTGTTTGGTCAATATCATCCTGTATATTATCCTGTAATTACACTTACGCCAGGAGAACGATAGGCTATGACATAGGTGAAGAAATGACTTAAGGCTGACCATAAAGATTTATGCCTGTTTGGTGTGGAAAGGGTCCAGGGCTCAAGCTTGGCTAGGACACATGAAATTTGGCATGTTTGGAATGAAAGCACAAAATTGTTCTCAGTCTGTAGTTTGGAGAGGAGCCTCTGCTATGAGCTGTGTTTATCTTACAGAGCTGCGGCTTATGAAGTGTGTGTGAGATGTATGGTTTAACTGTCTCACATAAGACTGTCTGGATACTAATTTAGCTGTCAATTCTGCTGTCCAGAATGTGAATTATTTAGTGTCCCTGGTCTCTTCTCGTGCTTTATATCCTCTTTGTCAACTCTAGATGGCTGGTAAGTTATTTCAATCTATTTGTAGACATTCTCATGTCATTATAGTTGAAGCTGTTCAACGTCAATGGATAATTCAAGGAGCTTCCTGCCGTGCCTTGCGCCTTCAGGGAGCTTCCTGCCGTGCATCGCGTCTTCAGAGAACTTCCTGCCGGGACTCACGTCTTCAGAGAACTTCCTGCCGTGACTCACGTCTTCAGAGAACTTCCTGCCGTGTCTCGCGTCTTCAGAGAACTTCCTGCCGTGTCTCGCGTCTTCAGAGAACTTCCTGCCATGCCTCGCGTCTTCAGAGAACTTCCTGCCGTGTCTCGCGTCTTCAGAGAACTTCCTGCCGTGTCTCGCGTCTTCAGAGAACTTCCTGCCGTGCCTCGCGTCTTCAGAGAACTTCCTGCCGTGCCTCGCGTCTTCAGAGAACTTCCTGCCGTGCCTCGCGTCTTCAGAGAACTTCCTGCCGTGCCTCGCGTCTTCAGAGAACTTCCTGCCGTGCCTCGCGTCTTCAGAGAACTTCCTGCCGTGCCTCGCGTCTTCAGAGAACTTCCTGCCGTGTCTCGCGTCTTCAGAGAACTTCCTGCCGTGTCTCGCGTCTTCAGAGAACTTCCTGCCGTGCCTCGCGTCTTCAGAGAACTTCCTGCCGTGTCTCGCGTCTTCAGAGAACTTCCTGCCGTGTCTCGCGTCTTCAGAGAACTTCCTGCCGTGCCTCGCGTCTTCAGATAACTTCCTGCCGTGCCTCGCGTCTTCAGAGAACTTCCTGCCGTGCCTCGCGTCTTCAGAGAACTTCCTGCCGTGCCTCGCGTCTTCAGAGAACATTCTGCCGTGCCTCGCGTCTTCAGAGAACTTCCTGCCGTGCCTCGTCTTCAGGGATTTGCAACATGCAGAGATACTCACAGAGAGACTGTGCTCCGTGCTGTGTATAATTCTGTGTACCATTCGGAGGGAGGAAGAGCCCGGAACAGCCTGGAGGTGGACTCAGAATGGGGGTCTGCGGAGGGGTAACTGAATCGTGACAGCTGGTCTGCCGCAAGGAAGATTGTAGATAGAGATGGAGGGGGTAGATGGAGGGAGCAGATGATGAAGGAGTCCGATGTAAGGAGTGTGTGCAGAATCCAGCAGTCGTTGCCAACCTGAGGCACATGCAGTCTGTTTTCTACCTGACGCCCACGTGGCACGACTAGTGACGATAGAGTTATGCCATCGTTTGTTACATGTGGAAAAACACACTCTCACACACACACACCAGAAACACTTTTGCGCACACACACCGCAAACGCCTTCTAACTTTCACAGATGCACCAGAACCGCACGCGCACGCACACACACGTCACATCACAAAAATATTGAATGTATATATTATAATCAGCGCTTTGTGCATCATATGGATGAATCCTTTGGATCAGAGGAGACGCTAATCCTTCTCCATCACATTTTAATTCAGTTACTGACTTGCTGCTATGTCCTTAATGGCTGTAACTCTGGTGACTGTTGTTATTGCTGCAGTAATGGTTTTAATGCATATTACTTTTTTTGGTTCCTACCTACCACGTTGCCATGGTATCAATCTGTTCAGATGTAGACTTCAGGTTTGATTGAACCAGCTGCATCTCTCCCTTCCATAATATAACATACATAAGCTGATTATAACATGCATGTTCAACATGATCAGCTAATTATATAACATGCATGATCAGCTGATTATATAACATGCGCGTTCAACATGATCAGCTGATTATATAACATGCGTGTTCAACATAAGCTGATTATAACATGCATGTTCAACATGATCAGCTAGTTATATAACATGCATGATCAGCTGATTATATAACATGCGCGTTCAACATGATCAGCTGATTATATAACATGCGTGTAAACATGAACAGCTGATTATATAACACGCGCGTTCAACATGATATGCTGATCATATAACATGCGTGTTCAACATGATCAGCTGATAATATAACATGCATGTTCAACATGATCAGCTGATTATATAACATGCATGTTCAGCTGATTATGTAACATGCATGTTCAACACGATCAGCTGATAATATGACACGCATGATCAGCTGATAATATAACATGCATGATCAGTAGATAATATAACATGCATGTTCAACATGATCAGCAGATAATATAACATGCATGTTCAACATGATCAGCTGATTATATAACATGCATGATCAGCTGATCAAGGAGGTGCACATCATTTATTGTGAACGTATTTCTTAAAAAATCTGAAGGGGTGTGAACTGTCAAATAGGATTCCCTATTTATTTCTGAAATCTTTGTGCATATTGGCCTGGATTAGGTTATTCACCAGATGAAGTGGAAACTCTAGAAGCTGAGCTAGATGGATGACTGTAAATGAGCTCTCAGTTGTTCCAAAAGGTTTGTCCCAAACCAAGAGAATCCAGGTCATTGCTGAAAACCACGCCGGGTCCATAGCCTGTGGTAGTCTGAGTGGCTCAGTGGGTTGTCTATCGATCGGAAGGTTGGTGGTTCGATCCCTGGTTCCTCCTGGGAAATTGTCGAGGTGTCCATGAGCAAGAATTAGTGAATGAATGGGTGAATGTGAGGCAGGATCTGTAAAGCTAAAGATAAAATTATATATAAAAGTGCAGCATTTACCATTTATATGATTCGGCAGTCAGTGGTAGTCTGAGTGGAGGATGTATATGATTCAATGTTGGTGCCAGATACCACAGGACACCTTTAGTGGGTCTTGGGAGTCCTTACATCAGTTTAGGCGTCATCCTTAGGACCAACAGTATATTTGACAGGTGGTCATAATGTTCTGGTACATAGAGGACCAACAGTATATTAGACAGGTGGTCATAATGTTCTGGCACATAGAGGACCAACAGTATATTAGACAGGTGGTCATAATGTTCTGGCACATAGAGGTCCAACAGTATATTAGACAGGTGGTCATAATGTTCTGGAACATAGAGGACCAACAGTATATTAGACAGGTGGTCATAATGTTCTGGTACATAGAGGACCAACAGTATATTAGACAGGTGGTCATAATGTTCTGGCACATAGAGGACCAACAGTATATTAGACAGGTGGTCTTAATGTTCTGGCACATAGAGGACCAACAGTATATTAGACAGGTGGTCATAATGTTCTGGCACATAGAGGACCAACAGTATATTAGACTGGTGGTCATAATGTTCTAGAGGGCCAACAGTATATTAGACAGGTGGTCATAATGTTCTGGCACATAGTGGACCAACAGTATATTAGACAGGTGGTCATAATGTTTTGCACCCGGATCTACTAACTCCGTTCATTCATTCTGTTTACAGGTTTGCTATATTGCCTCCAGGTCTAGCGAAAGAAGAAGTAGAGGAAGAACGCTGAACATTGTATAGGTAAATTACACATTTTTCACTGCTACTGGTTCAGTTTTTACGCAGCCTTTGGTGTTTTCACAGGACTCTGGGCTGATGAAGAGTCATTTTTGTAAGATCCCAGAGTTCACAGGACATTAGAGCTCACAGGGTTCGCAGGACATTAGAACTCACAGGGTTCGCAGGACATTAGAACTCACAGGGTTCGCAGGACATTAGAGCTCACAGGTTTCGCAGGACATTTGAGCTCAGATGGTTCAGAGCTCACGTTAGACGCTCGCATTAGAGCTCACGTTAGACGCTCGCATTAGAGCTCATGTTAGACGCTCACGTTAGACGCTCGCATTAGAGCTCACGTTAGACGCTCGCATTAGAGCTCACGTTAGACGCTCACGTTAGACGCTCGCATTAGAGCTCACGTTAGACGCTCGCATTAGAGCTCACGTTAGACGCTCGCATTAGAGCTCACGTTAGACGCTCACATTAGAGCTCACATTAGGGACAGCTGCTGTCACTCCATTGCAGAGACACTTTCTATATTGCGAGACTGCTTTTTTCGCAATATTATACACAACCTCATAGTGAAAGTTTGACTATAATCGTCCCAATTGTGCTTAGGCTTTCACGTTTTCATTGATCATCCTTGAGATCTTTGTACAACAGGGATTCTACTTGCCCTATATTCAATGATTGGACTTTGGAAAGGCAAACACTTGACGTTAAACATTTGACAATGCATGTCAGAGCCAAAGTCCTGAGATTAAAGGGTTGTCCCTAGAGCAGAATTGATCTGGGAAAGAGTAGTAAAACAGCCGAATCAAAGATCCCCAAGATCATGGTAGTTGTTGGAGCTTTTGTTGTTTGGTTTTTCTGGAACATGCATTTTCCGATCTAGTTAAGTTATCAGCCATTGCTAAATTCGTTCTACCCTTCAGGTTTCTAACACAATGCACCAATTTGCTCAACGTGACTGGGCAATCGGCATCATGTTGCTGAACATGGCAAATAGAAAGTACTAAAGAAAACAATGTTGTTATTTTAACAAACATCCCCAAAAAGTAACAATACTCCCAAATAGGGATGTTAACCGGTGACCGTTTGACCGGTGGTTGACCGTTTCGACGTTAACCGGTCAAAGTTATTGTTAGTCGGTTCAAAAAAAGTGATCTCTAAATTAGGCAATTATAAATATTGGAATAAACGCTACTACAGTTAGCCATCTCATTCCAATATGTTTTTTTCTGTGAAGTGAAATAATCCCTCACGCAACCTTTTTCATAATTGCCTGTTTTGTAAACCAATAAAAAAAGCATTTTGCGCGCCGTCACACCGTTGGAGCAGAGCAGACAACATGAAGCATGCAAATAAAAGTACTGTGTGGGACCATTTCACCAAAAAGAATGACAAAGATGTAAGTTGTAATTTATGTGATACATTGTTGAAATATAGTGGCAGCACATCTATGATGTATCACCTGAAGACGCAACACCCACAAGCCTCTTCGGAGATGTCATTTTCTCAAATGAGCCGCTGCAATGTTTCTAATGAGCTTCAAACGCTAGACAAACGACTTTATTTTAAACGCGATCACCTGGCTTGCCGTGTACCCAAACTATTTCAACACTAAGGAGCCATGTGTCCTCCGATTACATACAAGCTCCTCTGCGCCGCATTTGCGGGACTTTTTTCGCGCTGTAGGGGATTTAAAAAACGTGACGTGAGTGGAAGGGCGGTGCCGGGGCAGTTTGTGTGTCCGTGTGTGTGTGTGTGTGTGTGTGTGTGTGTGTGTGTGTGTGTGTGTGTGTGTGTGTGTGTGCGCGTGTCTGCGCGCAGAGAGATGAGACAGAGTTGAGAAATTGCAGGCGCGGCTCGAAATGGCTGTTATTTCAAATAGCGTAGCATATTTTAAACCAAACGGTTAACCGGTTTTAACCGGTTAATGAGGCTCGGTGACCAGTCAAGAAAATGTTTAGTTTTCGCCATCCGTACTCCCAAAGTTGTATGTTTTTATAGGTTAATTTACTCTGAATGATTTGATAGATAAGTTGGTATTCACTTAAGGCCTGAAAAGGCATTCAATCAATCAATCACATTTATTTGATAAAGCTTTTTTACAATGAAGTTGTCACCAAATGCTAGTACGAACACCCAGCCTGAAACCCAAGTTGATACAGAGCGGCTAGGAATATCTCCTTTATTAGTCGAGTTTTGGAAGAAAATCTAGAGGATCCAGGATCCATATTGAGGGGGGGGACAGTCCTCTTCTGGCTGTGCCTGGCTGTGCCATTGATCCAGGATTATTGAGGGCTGGACAGTCCTCTTCTGGCTGTGCCATTGATCCAGGATTATTGAGGGCTGGACAGTCCTCTTCTGGCTGTGCCATTGATCCAGGATTATTGAGGGCTGGACAGTCCTCTTCTGGCTGTGCCATTGATCCAGGATTATTGAGGGCTGGACAGTCCTCTTCTGGCTGTGCCATTGATCCAGGATTATTGAGGGCTGGACAGTCCTCTTCTGGCTGTGCCATTGATCCAGTATTATTGAGGGCTGGACAGTCCTCTTCTGGCTGTGCCATTGATCCAGGATTATTGAGGGCTGGACAGTCCTCTTCTGGCTGTGCCATTGATCCAGGATTATTGAGGGCTGGACAGTCCTCTTCTGGCTGTGCCATTGATCCAGGATTATTGAGGGCTGGACAGTCCTCTTCTGGCTGTGCCATTGATCCAGGATTATTGAGGGCTGGACAGTCCTCTTCTGGCTGTGCCATTGATCCAGGATTATTGAGGGCTGGACAGTCCTCTTCTGGCTGTGCCATTGATCCAGGATTATTGAGGGCTGGACAGTCCTCTTCTGGCTGTGCCATTGATCCAGGATTATTGAGGGCTGGACAGTCCTCTTCTGGCTGTGCCATTGATCCAGGATTATTGAGGACTGGACAGTCCTCTTCTGGCTGTGCCATTGATCCAGGATTATTGAGGGCTGGACAGTCCTCTTCTGGCTGTGCCATTGATCCAGGATTATTGAGGGCTGGACAGTCCTCTTCTGGCTGTGCCATTGATCCAGGATTATTGAGGGCTGGACAGTCCTCTTCTGGCTGTGCCATTGATCCAGGATTATTGAGGGCTGGACAGTCCTCTTCTGGCTGTGCCATTGATCCAGGATTATTGAGGGCTGGACAGTCCTCTTCTGGCTGTGCCATTGATCCAGGATTATTGAGGGCTGGACAGTCCTCTTCTGGCTGTGCCATTGATCCAGGATTATTGAGGGCTGGACAGTCCTCTTCTGGCTGTGCCATTGATCCAGGATTATTGAGGGCTGGACAGTCCTCTTCTGGCTGTGCCATTGATCCAGGATTATTGAGGGCTGGACAGTCCTCTTCTGGCTGTGCCATTGAAATATCTCCATTCACCTCCAGCACTATTTGCACATAATCTGAGTTGACTCGAACATAATGTATTTTAGTGGTCTTTATGGTTCAATGCTCTTACTCCTCATGAAATGAGGTCGTTGAATTAAACCCCTTTGGACTGAGTGCTTGTCTCCTTAGGCCAGGGCAACTGGAGTCTTTTATATTTTATAAACAGTTATTTTTGGTAGGGAAAGATGTTTTCCACACAGGATTTTTTTACATTTGAACTGGACAAAAACAATCTACAAACACATATTTTATTATGCACTTTAATAAAGTGTATTATCACCAGCTTTTATCACTGTATATCACTAAGCTTATATCACTGTATATCACTAAGCTTATATCACTGTATATCACTTAGTTTATATCACCTGCTTATATCACCAGCTTATATCACTGTATATCACCAGCTTATATCACTGTATATCACTAAGCTTATATCACTAAGCTTATATCACTGTATATCACCAGCTTATATCACTGTATATCACTAAGCTTATATCACCAGCTTATATCACTGTATATCACCAGCTTATATCACTGTATATCACTAAGCTTATATCACTAAGCTTATATCACTGTATATCACCAGCTTATATCACTGTATATCACTAAGCTTATATCACCAGCTTATATCACTGTATATCACCAGCTTATATCACTGTATATCACTAAGCTTATATCACTGTATATCACCAGCTTATATCACTGTATATCACCAGCTTATATCATCGGCTTATATCACTGTATATCACCAGCTTATATCACTGTATATCACTAAGCTTATATCACCAACTTATATCACTGTATATCACCAGCTTATATCACTGCATATCACTAAGCTTATATCACTGTATATCACCAGCTTATATCACCAGCTTATATCACTGTACATCACTAAGCTTATATCACTAAGCTTATATCACTGTATATCACCAGCTTATATCACCAGCTTATATCACTGTATATCACCATCTTATATCACCAGCTTATATCACTATCTTATATCACCAGCTTATATCACTGTATATCACTAAGCTTATATCACTAAGCTTATATCACTGTATATCACCAGCTTATATCACCAGCTTATATCACTGTATATCACCATCTTATATCCCCAGCTTATATCACTATCTTATATCACCAGCTTATATCACTGTATATCACTAAGCTTATATCACTAAGCTTATATCACTGTATATCACTAGTTTATATCACCAGCTTATATCACTGCATATCACTAAGCTTATATCACCAGCTTATATCACTGTATATCACCAGCTTATATCACTGTATATCACCAGCTTATATCATCAGCTTATATCACCAGCTTATATCACCAGCTTATATCACCAGCTTATATCACTGTATATCACCATCTTATATCACCAGCTTGTATCACCAGCTTATATCACTAAGCTTATATCACTAAGCTTATATCACTGTATATCACTAGTTTATATCACCAGCTTATATCACTGTATATCACCAGCTTATATCACTGTATATCACCAGCTTATATCGCCAGCTTATATCACTGTATATCACCAGCTTATATCACCAGCTTATATCACTGTATATCACTAAGCTTATATCACTAAGCTTATATCACTGTATATCACCAGCTTATATCACCAGCTTATATCACTGCATATCACTGATATCACTAGGCTTATATCACTGCATATCACTAGCTTATATCACTGTATATCACCAGCTTATATCACCAGCTTATATCACTGCATATCACTAAGCTGATATCACTAGGCTTATATCACTGCATATCACTAGGCTTATATCACTGTATATCACCAGCTTATATCACTGTATATCACCAGCTTATATCACCAGCTTATATCACTGCATATCACTAAGCTTATATCACTGTATATCACCAGCTTATATCACTAAGCTTATATCACTGTATATCGCTAAGCTTATATCACTAAGCTTATATCACTGTATATCACTAGCTTATATCACTGCATATCACTAAGCTTATATCACTGTATATCGCCAGCTTATATCACCAGCTTATATCACTGCATATCACTAAGCTGATATCACTAGGCTTATATCACTGCATATCACTAGGCTTATATCACTGTATATCACCAGCTTATATCACTGTATATCACCAGCTTATATCACCAGCTTATATCACTGCATATCACTAAGCTGATATCACTAGGCTTATATCACTGCATATCACTAGGCTTATATCACTGTATATCACCAGCTTATATCACTGTATATCACCAGCTTATATCACCAGCTTATATCACTGCATATCACTAAGCTTATATCACTGTATATCACCAGCTTATATCACTAAGCTTATATCACTGTATATCACCAGCTTATATCACTAAGCTTATATCACTGTATATCACTAGCTTATATCACTGCATATCACTAAGCTTATATCACTGTATATCACTAAGCTTATATCACTGTATATCGCTAAGCTTATATCACTAAGCTTATATCACTGTATATCACTAGCTTATATCACCAGCTTATATCACTGCATATCACTAAGCTTATATCACTGTATATCACCAGCTTATATCACTGTATATCACCAGCTTATTTCACTGTATATCACCAGCTTGTATCACCAGCTTATATCACTGTATATCACCAAGCTTATATCACTAAGCTTATATCACTGTATATCACCAGCTTATATCACCAGCTTATATCACTGCATATAACTAAGCTGATATCACTAGGCTTATATCACTGTATATCACCGGCTTATATTACTGTATATCACTGAGCTTATATCACTGTATATCACCAGCTTATATCGCCAGCGTATATCACTGTATATCACCAGCTTATATCACTAAGCTAATATCACTGTATATCACCAGCTTATATCACAAGCTTATATCACTGTATATCACTAAGCTTATATCACTGTATATCACTAAGCTTATATCACTGTATATCACTAAACTTATATCACTATATATCACTCATATCACCAGCTTATATCACTGTATATCACTAAGCTTATATCACTATATCACCAGCTTATATCACTGTATATCACTAGCTTATATCACTCAAGCTAGCTTATATCACCAGCTTATATCACTGTATATCACTGTATATATCACTGTATATCACTGTATATCACTGTATATCACTGTATATCACTGTATATCACCAGCTTATATCACCAGCTTATTTCACTGTATATCACCAGCTTGTATCACCAGCTTATATCACTGAGCTTATATCACTAAGCTTATATCACTGTATATCACGAGCTTATATCACCAGCTTATATCACTGCATATAACTAAGCTGATATCACTGTATATCACCGGCTTATATCACTGTATATCACTAAGCTTATATCACTGTATATCACCAGCTTATATCGCCAGCGTATATCACTGTATATCACCAGCTTATATCACTGTATATCACCAGCTTATATCACTGTATATCACCAGCTTATATCGCTAAGCTAATATCAC
This sequence comes from Dallia pectoralis, assembly GCA_029465975.1. Lineage (NCBI taxonomy): Eukaryota > Metazoa > Chordata > Actinopteri > Esociformes > Umbridae > Dallia > Dallia pectoralis. The sequence continues at coordinate 28,594,430 of CM055731.1, read as the reverse complement.
TAAGCTTATATCACTGTATATCACCAGCTTATATCACTGTATATCACTAAGCTTATATCACTGTATATAACTAAGCTTATATCACCAGCTTATATCACTGTATATCACCAGCTTATATCACTGTATATCACTAAGCTTATATCACTGTATATCACTAAGCTTATATCACTGTATATCACTAAGCTTATATGACTAAGCTTATATCACTGTATATCACTAAGCTTATATCACTGTATATCACTAAGCTTATATCACTGTATATCACCAGCTTATATCACCAGCTTATATCACTGCATATCAATAAGCTTATATCACTTAGCTTATATCACTGTATATCACCAGCTTATATTACTAAGCTTATATCACTGTATATCACTAAGCTTATATCACTGTATATCACCAGCATCTTGTATAAGGCTTTGTAGAACCCATATCCCCCAATATAAGGGGACCTGTCATATGGATGTTTGGACCAGTCAGGTTGGACCAGGCAGGTAAGAACTAGTTTGACCTCTCCTTTTTGCCCCTCACCCTGCAGACCAAGCCTCCAGATACCATTTAAATGAGCTAGTCTTTATGGAAGCTGTGGTTTCATACGTCTCTATACAAAGTCCCTGGGTTGAGGGGGGGTGGACCCCTGAGGTGTTTTCTCCCATTTGTCTGGAAATGTTAGAAAGGAGTGTGCCCTAGAAACCCCTGAGTCCACAAGACAGCACATAGATAGGAGTGTGCCCTAGAAACCCCTGAGTCCACATGACAGCACATAGATAGGAGTGTGCCCTAGAAACCCCTGAGTCCACATGACAGCACATAGATATGAATGTGCCCTAGAAACCCCTGAGTCCACATGACAGCACATAGATAGGAGTGTGCCCTAGAAACCCCTGAGTCCACATGACAGCACATAGATAGGAGTGTGCCCTAGAAATCCCTAAGTCCACATGACAGCACATAGATAGGAGTGTGCCCTACATATAACAGGCTGCATATAACAGGCTGAAATACTAATTGAAACACTTTCTGATTCTTTCTGATAAAAACGCTGATACTGTTGCTAATTGAGTAATGGCAGTTCCATGTTAAGGTATAGAAACTGACACAGTCTCTCTACTGTTGCTAATTGAGTAATGACAGTTCCTTGTTAAGGTATAGAAACTGACACAGTCTCTCTACTGTTGCTTATTGAGTAATGGCAGTTCCATGTTAAGGTATAGAAACTGACACAGTCTCTCTACTGTTGCTTATTGAGTAATGGCAGTTCCATGTTAAGGTATAGAAACTGACACAGTCTCTCTACTGTTGCTTATTGAGTAATGGCAGTTCCATGTTAAGGTATAGAAACTGACACAGTCTCTCTACTGTTGCTTATTGAGTAATGGCAGTTCCATGTTAAGGTATAGAAACTGACACAGTCTCTCTACTGTTGCTCATTGAGTAATGGCAGTTCCATGTTAAGGTATAGAAACTGACACAGTCTCTCTACTGTTGCTTATTGAGTAATGGCAGTTCCATATAAAGGTATAGAAACTGACACAGTCTCTCTACTGTTGCTTATTGAGTAATGGCAGTTCCATATAAAGGTATAGAAACTGACACAGTCTCTCTACTGTTGCTTATTGAGTAATGGCAGTTCCATGTTAAGGTATAGAAACTGACACAGTCTCTCTACTGTTGCTTATTGAGTAATGGCAGTTCCATGTTAAGGTATAGAAACTGACACAGTCTCTCTACTGTTGCTTATTGAGTAATGGCAGTTCCATGTTAAGGTATAGAAACTGACACAGTCTCTCTACTGTTGCTTATTGAGTAATGGCAGTTCCATGTTAAGGTATAGAAACTGACACAGTCTCTCTACTGTTGCTTATTGAGTAATGGCAGTTCCATGTTAAGGTATAGAAACTGACTCAGTCTCTAGTTTCACTGAGATCAAAAGCACCAATAAATGTAGAGGGAGTGATATCATCTAGAACGTAGCTGAGGAGCTTAAACTACACATATTGGCCAGAAGATCTTCTTGGTTTCACATATCTGTTGTTTTTATTGAGTTGTCTTTAGACTTATTTATTACAAATTTGTTTTAATTTCCCAGACACTGTTATCTTTTTTTAATAGAGTCGGCATAGTAGCTGAAATCAAAATCCACTTCCCTGTTTGTCAGGTGACCCAGATCTATTTCCTGTTTATTTTCATTTGACAGATATTACAACAACTCTACTGAGTTAGTGTGTGTGTGTGTGTGTGTGTGTGTGTGTGTGTGTGTGTGTGTGTGTGTGTGTGTGTGTGTGTGTGTATGTTGTGTGTGTGTGTGTGTGTGTGTGTGGTGTTAGTGTCTGTGTGTATGTAGTGTTAGTGTGTGTAGCAGCTTCTCTCCAGTCTGCGTCGTTGACCCTCAATTAGAATTTTGTTTGGTGACAGATGACATCGAGAAGCTGTTCAACAATGGAAGTTGCACAGCCCCCAGCAAACCACCCACCCACCTCGCTCGCTCGCCTGCCTGCCGTATTCCACTGTAACCAGGGCAACAAGGGGGCTGGCTGATAGCAACCTTTCATAGAACCTTGTCATGTGACCAGGGTGTTTGACGTCAGCAGTGAGTGGAGGCGAGTGACAATTTGGTGGGAGCCAGCCAGTCAGACAGCAGCTGGAAGCTTGTAAGAATCTTCCTGGGAGTTAATAGTTGTTGTCTCTGTGTGCTTTAGTCTCTGGTGCTGCGTGTTGCAGTTAATCCTGCGTGTTGCAGTTAATCCTGCTTGTTGCAGGGCCTCTGGTTTCCTCGTATCACCGAGTGATGGACTGTTAACAGATCAGAATACAACAAATACTAGACACCACGCAAGGTGAGATCTGCATGCTGGTCTCTCTTGTACCGCTTAACTCTCTTCCTCAAACTATGTTCTTATATTGTGTAATGTTTAAGTTAGCTTCAGTTTTGAGCTGAATTAATCCTGTTGTGTACACAGCAAGACAAGCAGCATTCTTATAGCGTAACAGGTTTGAAAAAGGAACCATGAATGCTTCTGAAATACTACTTCCTATGACAGAGAGACGCAGGCTTGGATTAGAATGGTGTGTTTGGATAGAAAGAGTGTCTGTATCTGTTTCCAGGATGGTCGGGTTCATTCTGGATCTATTACAGGCAGATCTGGAGTAAAGTGCCCTGCTGATCTCTGGGATCTGATCTCTGGGATCTGATCTTTGGGTTCTATATTCGTCTGTTCTGTTCCTCCTGGTATATATGGGTCCCACGTGTTGTCAAGCCTGGCAGGAAGTGGAGTGTGGGTAGGAACTGGGTTGTTGGGTGGGCGCTGTGATGTTGGGGTGTAACATGGTAAAGCAGGGGGTACAAGCCGCTGTATGTTGTTAGTGAACATGGATGGTTTGGTTTCCCATGGGGGGGAGGGGATGAATGGGGATGAATGGACCTGTCTGGTCAGACCCCCGCTCCCATGTATGCATATGACAAAAGCACCACAGCAACATGAAGATAGCATGGGAGAGAAAGGCTAGAGGGAGGAGGGGGGGAAGAGGAGGAAGGGCTAGAGGGGGAAGGGCTAGAGGGGGAAGGGCTAGAGGGAGGAGGAGGAGGAGGAAGGGCTAGAGGGGGAGGAGGAGGAGGAAGGGCTAGAGGGAGGAGCAGGGGAGGAGGAGGGGGAAGGAGGAGGAGGAGAGGGAAGGAGGAGGAGGAGGAGGAAGGGCTAGAGGGGGAGGAGGAGGAAGGGCTAGAGGGAGGAGCAGGGGAGGAGGAGGAAGGGCTAGAGGGGGAAGGGCTAGAGGGAGGAGGAGGAGGAGGAAGGGCTAGAGGGGGAGGAGGAGGAGGAAGGAGGAGGAGGAGAGGGAAGGAGGAGGAGGAGGAGGAAGGGCTAGAGGGGGGAGGAGGAGGAAGGGCTAGAGGGAGGAGCAGGGGAGGAGGAGGAAGGGCTAGAGGGGGAGGAGGAGGAAGGGCTAGAGGGGGAGGAGGAGGAAGGGCTAGAGGGGGGAGGAAGGGCTAGAGGGGGAGGAGGGAGGGAAGAGGAGGGGGAAGAGGAGGAAGGGCTAGAGAAGGGAGGAGTGGGGGAAGAGGAGGAAGGGCTAGAGGGTGCAGGAAGGGCTAGAGGGGGGAGGAGGAGGAGGAAGGGCTAGAGGGTGGAGAAGGAAAGGCTAGAGGGTGGAGGAGGGAGGGCTGGAGGGAGGAGGGGGAAAGAGGAGGTAGGGCTAGAGGGAGAGGGGTGAAGGAATGCTATGGGGGGGCGCTTAGGGGGTTTAGTAGGAAACTGCCTGATGATTTTCCGTCCCATGGTGACCAGAGATAATAAGATGGTTACAGAAACACTCTCTCTCTTGTCTTTTCCACACTCTCTCTTGTCTCTTCCACACTCTCTCTCTTCTCTTCCACACTCTCTCGTCTCTTCCACACTCTCTCTCTTGTCTCTTCCACACTCTCTCTTCACTTCCACACTCTCTCTTCACTTCCACACTCTCCCTCTTCACTTCCACACTCTCTCTCTTCACTTCCACACTCTCTCTCTCGTCTCTTCCACACTCACTCTCTTCACTTCCACTCTCTCTCTTGTCTCTTCCACACTCTCTCTTCTCCACACTCTCTCTCTCTCTCTCTCTCTCTCTCTTGTCTCTTCCACACTCTCTCTTCTCTTCCACACTCTCTCTCTTCTCTTCCACACTATCTCTCTCTCTTCACTTCCACACTCTCTCTCTCTCTCTCTTCACTTCCACACTCTCTCTCTCTCTCTCTTCACTTCCACACTCTCTCTCTTCACTTCCACCCACACTCTCTCTCTCTCTTCACTTCCACACTCTCTCTCTCTCTTCACTTCCACACTCTCTCTTCACTTCCACACTCTCTCTCTCATCTCTTCCACACTCTCTCTCTCTCTCACTTCCACACTCTCTCTCTCTCTTCACTTCCACACTCTCTCTCTCTCGTCTCTTCCACACTCTCTCTCTTTTCACTTCCACACTCTCTCTCTCGTCTCGTCCACACTCTCTCTCTCTCTCTCTTCCACACTCTCTCTCTCTCTCTCTCTCTCTTTTCACTTCCACACTCTCTCTCGTCTCGTCCACACTCTCTCTCTCTCTCTCGTCTCTTCCACACTCTCTCTCTCTTCACTTCCACACTCTCTCTCTCTCTCCACTTCCACACTCTCTCTCTCTCTTTCACTTCCACACTCTCTCTCTCTCTCTCTTCCACACTCTCTCTCTCTCTCTCTCTCTCTCTTCACTTCCACACTCTCTCTCTCTCTTCACTTCCACACTCTCTCTCTCTCTTCACTTCCACACTCTCTCTCTCTCGTCTCTTCCACACTCTCTCTCTTTCACTTCCACACTCTCTCTCTCGTCTCTTCCACACTCTCTCTCGTCTCTTCCACACTCTCTCTCTCTCTCTCTCTCTCTCTCTCTTTTTCACTTCCACACTCTCTCTCGTCTCGTCCACACTCTCTCTCTCTCTCTTGTCTCTTCCACACTCTCTCTCTCGTCTCTTCCACACTCTCTCTCTCGTCTCTTCCACACTCTCTCTCTCGTCTCTTCCACACTCTCTCTCTCGTCTCTTCCACACTCTCTCTCTCTCGTCTCTTCCACACTCTCTCTCTCTCTCTCGTCTCTTCCACACTCTCCCTCTCTCGTCTCTTCTCTTTAATTTATATTGGACTTTACATTTAGACAATCTCAAAGTGCTACAGAGCAAATAAAAATCTGAAACATTTGTTTAAGAACGGACAAAGGTTAGATAAGAGTTATTGAAAAGCTTTTTTAAAAAGATATGTTTTAAGGTTACGTTTAAAAACAGCTGTAGTCTGTGGAGCCTTAAGGTGATCAGGGAGGGAGTTCCATAGTCTCGGAGCAGCAGATGAAAACGCCCTGTCACCCATACGGCAGAGCTTTGTTCTGGAGGTTTGAAGCGTGTTTGTGGTCGCAGACCGGAGTGAGCGTGAGGAAGACAGGTGGGTGAGGAGTTCCACTAGGTAATGGGGGGCGTGTCTGTAAAGGCACAGGTGGATGAGGAGTTCTACTAGGTTATGGGGGTGTGTCTGTAAAGGCACAGGTGGGTGAGGTGTTCTACTAGGTAATGGGGGGCGTGTCTGTAAAGGCACAGGTGGGTGAGGAGAGTGACCTTATACTCTATTCTGAGTGGGACAGGGAGCCAGTGAAGGGATTATAGGATGGGGGTGATGTGATCGTATTTACGAGCCCTCATCAGGATCTTAACACCATGTTTTGTATATACTGCAGAGGAGGGCATTACAGTAGTCCAGCTGGAGGAGATAAAAGCATGAACAAGTTTCTCTGCATCGACTCAGACTGTGATAGTATAGGACGGAGTTTGAATGTTGTTTTGCAGAGGTGTTTTATGTTGGTGGCGAGTTTAGGGTCTATCATAATAGTTATAGTTAAAATAAAAGTAGTAGTCCAATAATAATTTATGTTAGTAAACACTGTTGGATTGTGTGATGTTCACTCAATAACTGTACTGACCATAAATAAATGACCATGCTTTTACAAATATATTGGAGTGTCTCTGAGGCGTTCTTCTGTATCGCTAACTCCTTATTGTGTGCAGTCTGTTGCCATGGCAATGAGATAAAGAAACAGGCCATTTAAAGACTGGCTGTAAATATAGACTGAATCACCATGCTATCACCAGCAAGCTAAAGTAATCATTAATCACACTTGGAGTAACAACCAGCAAATTCATTTAGACCGGTGAGGCTGATTCCTAGATCAATACTCCTACTGAGAACCCACTTGGTCCTAGAGCATTACTCCTACTGAGAACCCACCTGGTCCTAGATCAATACTCCTACTGAGAACCCACCTGGTCCTAGATCAATACTCCTACTGAGAACCCACCTGATCCTAGATCAATACTCCTACTGAGAACCCACCTGGTCCTAGATCAATACTCCTACTGAGAACCCACCTGTTCCTAGATCATTACTCCTACTGAGAACCCACCTGGTCCTAGATCAATACTCCTACTGAGAACCCACCTGGTCCTAGATCAATATTCCTACTGAGAACCCACCAATACTCCTATCAGTGTCTCTCCCCCCCTACCTATTTCTCCCCCTACCTGTGTCTCCCACCCCTACCTGTGTCTCCCCCTACCTGTGTCTCTCCCCCTACCTGTGTCTCTCCCCCTACCTGTGTCTCTCCCCCTACCTGTGTCTCCCCCTACCTGTGTCTCCCCCTACCTGTGTCTCCCCCTACCTGTGTCTCCCCCTACCTGTGTCTCCCCCTATCTGTGTCTCTCCCCCTACCTGTGTCTCTCTCCCCCTCTACCTGTGTCTCTCTCCCCTTCTACCTGTGTCTCTCTCCCCCTCTACCTGTGTCTCTCTCCCCCTCTACCTGTGTCTCTCTCCCCCTCTACCTGTGTCTGTCTCCCCCTCTACCTGTGTCTCTCTCCCCCTCTACCTGTGTCTCTCTCCCCCTCTACTTGTGTTTCTCTCCCCCTCTACCTGTGTCTCTCTCCCCCTCTACCTGTGTCTCTCTCCCCACTACCTGTGTCTCTCTCCCCCACTACCTGTGTCTCTCTCCCCCCAACCTGTGTCTCTCTCCCCCAACCTGTGTCTCTCTCCCCCTACCTGTGTCTCTCTCCCCCTACCTGTGTCTCTCTCCCCCTCTACTTGTGTCTCTCTCCCCCTACCTGTGTCTCTCTCCCCCTACCTGTGTCTCTCTCCCCCTACCTCTGTCTCTCTCCCCCTCTACCTGTGTCTCTCCCCCTCTACCTGTGTCTCTCTCCCCCTCTACTTGTGTCTCTCTCCCCCTCTACTTGTGTTTCTCTCCCCCTCTACCTGTGTCTCTCTCCCCCTCTACCTGTGTCTCTCTCCCCCTCTACCTGTGTCTCTCTCCCCCTCTACCTGTGTCTCTCCCCCTCTACCTGTGTCTCCCCCTCTACCTGTGTCTCTCCCCCATCTCTCTATATCTCTCCCTATTTTCAGAGTTTATCAATAGACTTTGCAGTAGGTTTCCATGGCAACTGTTTAGAAAACAGCAGCTTTAATGGTTTCTAGATGCTAGCTGTGTAATGTTGTGTCTGTGTGTTTTAGTGTGTTTTGTGAGTGTGTTTGGGAGTCCTGGAACTGTACATCCAGGACTCTATAATATACTGTACATCCAGGACTCTATAATATACTGTACATCCAGGACTCTATAATATACTGTACATCCAGGACTCTATAATATACTGTACATCCAGGACTCTATAATATACTGTACATCCAGGACTCTATAATATACTGTACATCCAGGACTCTATAATATACTGTACATCCAGGACTCTATAATATACTGTACATCCAGGACTCTATAATATACTGTACATCCAGGACTCTATAATATACTGTACATCCAGGACTCTATAATATACTGTACATCCAGGACTCTATAATATACTGTACATCCAGGACTCTATAATATACTGTACATCCAGGACTCTATAATATACTGTACATCCAGGAGAGATGCCTGACCCTGCTCACACACACACACACACACAGGTGCCTGACCCTGCTCACACACACACACACAGGTGCCTGACCCTGCTCACACACACACACACACACAGGTGCCTGACCCTGCTCACACACACACACACACAGATGCCTGACCCTGCTCACTCACACACACACAGATGCCTGACCCTGCTCACACACACACACACACAGGTGCCTGACCCTGCTCACACACACACACACACAGGTGCCTGACCCTGCTCACTCACACACACACAGGTGCCTGACCCTGCTCACACACACACACACAGGTGCCTGACCCTGCTCACACACACACACACACAGATGCCTGACCCTGCTCACTCACACACACACAGATGCCTGACCCTGCTCACACACACACACACACAGATGCCTGACCCTGCTCACACACACACACACACACAGGTGCCTGACCCTGCTCACACACACACACACACAGGTGCCTGACCCTGCTCACACACACACACACAGGTGCCTGACCCTGCTCACTCACACACACACAGGTGCCTGACCCTGCTCACTCACACACACACAGGTGCCTGACCCTGCTCACACACACACACACAGGTGCCTGACCCTGCTCACACACACACATTTACATTACATTTACATTTTGCGCATTTAGCAGACGCTCTTATCCAGAGCGACTTACAATAAGTGCAGGCATTTCACATATAGCTAAAACACACATCAAAAAGGCAATAAGTACATTGTTCCTGGGTGGGTGCAGGGGGAAGTGCTAGAGATAGAAGGGGTGCTAGGAGAGGAGGAATGGGTGATAATCGTAGAGGAATGATTCGGTAGTGAAGTTTCAAACAGTTGAGAGTTGTGGAGCTCCATTCATGGAGCTACTGGAGGTACAATTTGAAGAGGAATGTTTTTAGACGTTTTTTGAAGATTACACACACACACACAGGTGCCTGACCCTGCACACACACACACACACAGGTGTCTGACCCTGCACACACACACACACACACACACAGGTGCCTGACCCTGCACACACACACACACACAGGTGCCTGACCCTGCACACACACACACACAGGTGCCTGACCCTGCACACACACACACACACAGAGGGGAAACTTACTTCCTGTTACAGTAAATGTCAGAGGCGTTGTGATATGAGACAGGCTTTCCGGCCACGGAGAGAAGAATGAAGACATTCTCTTAAGAAGCAAATTCACTCTGGCATCTCTGATCACATAGTCCCTGTTCTGCGGATCACATAGTCCCTGTTCTGCGGATCGCATAGTCTCCGTTCTGTGGATCGCATAGTCCCCGTTCTGTGGATCGCATAGTCCCCGTTCTGTGGATCGCATAGTCCCCGTTCTGTGGATCGCATAGTCCCCGTTCTGTGGATCGCATAGTCCCCGTTCTGTGGATCGCGTAGTCCCCGTTCTGTGGATCGCGTAGTCCCCGTTCTGTGGATCGCGTAGTCCCCGTTCTGTGGATCGCGTAGTCCCCGTTCTGTGGATCACGTAGTCCCCGTTCTATGAGCCCTTTAGAACAGCTGTAACGTAGAAGGACTCTCAATCAGATGTGTCTATCAGGTTCTTCTTTTTTGATGACCTTTGTGAAGTTGGGTTTGGGATGTTGTAGCAGGAAACCATCATTGACACCCTCCACAATGAGGGAAAGCCTCAACAGGTAATTGCAAAAGAAGTTGGATGTTCTCAAAGTGCTGTATCAAGGCACATTAATAGAAAGTTAAGCAGGGATGAACGTAGCCTGGAGAGGAAAAGGCCATTCAAATGTGTGGGGGAGCTTCACAAGGAGTGGACTGAGGCTGGAGTTACTGCAGCAAGAGCCACCACACACAGACAGGTCCTGGACATGGGCTTCAAATGTGTGGGGGAGCTTCACAAGGAGTGGACTGAGGCTGGAGTTACTGCATCAAGAGCCACCACACACAGACGGGTCCTGGACATGGGCTTCAAATGTCCTATTCCTCTTGTCGAGCCACTCCTGAACAACAAACAACGTCGGAAGCGTCTTACCTGGGCTAAAGAAAAAAATAACTGGTCTGTTTCTCAGTGGTCCAAAGTCCAGTGTGAAGCTTCCACAGTCTGTGTTGGTTTGGGGAGCCCTGTCATCTGCTGGTGTTGGTCCACTGTGCTTTATTAAGTCCAGAGTCAGCGCACCCGTCTACCAGGACATTTTAGAGCACTTTATGCTTCCTTCAGCAGACAAGCTTTATAGAGATGCTGACTTCATTTTGCAGCAGGACTTGGCACCTTCCCACACTGCCAGGAGTACCGAAACCTGATTCAATGACCATGGGATTACTGTGCTTGATTGGCCAGCAAACTCACCTGACCTGAACCACATATGGCGCTTTTCCACTTCAAAGAACTAGCTCGACTTGGCCCGACTTGGCTCCGCTTGCTTTCGCTTGCTTTCGCTCCGTTCTCCATTGCAGATAGTACCTGTGCAATAGTACCCGGTCGTCATAGCGACGCGGCAGGAAACTGCTGTGACGTAATCTTCTACGCGACGCGGCGACACACGGGCTGCGTCCAAAATCGCGTACTATGTTGAGTATGTACTACATTTAAATAAGAACGTACTTTGCGACCGTTAAAAAAGTATGTTCTATATAGTATGAATCCGGGTAGTATGAATGGAGTCCGTACGTACTACATGCGCCGTGTTAGAATTTTCTACTTATATATAATCTACCGGGCAAGAGAAGCGTGTTTCCTTCAGGTCCGCCTCCTCCTACCGACACTCGCTACCCACACACATATAAGACAATGGAGGAAATCGAGTGTATGCTCGGTTTGCCATAGTATTCGTAATGGATAATATGTACAGCTCTCACGCAATCTCTGGCCAAACTATTTAAAAATGGTGGGATTACTCAGGATACTACATCTGGCGCGTGCAATGATGATGCAGTGAATAGTGACGATTCTCTGACCAATCAGCAGTCTGCCTTGTTTTCACGTCACATTTTAGTATCGCCTCAGCTCGCTCAGAACCTCGCCTGAGGTGGTACGAAAGGAAGCAGGTACAGGTACAGGTACAACTTTTACCCAGTGGAAAACCAAAAAAGTCGAGTCGAGCTGAGGCGAGCTGGTTCTGTGTAGTGGAAAAGCACCAATAGAAAATCTATGGGGCGTTGCCAAGAGAAAGATGAAAGACTTGAGACCGAAAAATGCAGAAGAGCTGAATGCCGCTATTGAAGCATCCTGGTCTTCCATAACACCTCAGCAGTACCACAGGCTGATAGCATCCTGGTCTTCCATAACACCTCAGCAGTACCACAGGCTGATAGCATCCTGGTCTTCCATAACACCTCAGCAGTGCCACAGGCTGATAGCATCCTGGTCTTCCATAACACCTCAGCAGTGCCACAGGCTGATAGCATCCTGGTCTTCTATAACACCTCAGCAGTGCCACAGGCTGATAGCATCCTGGTCTTCCATAACACCTCAGCAGTGCCACAGGCTGATAGCATCCTGGTCTTCCATAACACCTCAGCAGTACCACAGGCTGATAGCATCCTGGTCTTCCATAACACCTCAGCAGTGCCACAGGCTGATAGCATCCTGGTCTTCCATAACACCTCAGCAGTGCCACAGGCTGATAGCATCCTGGTCTTCCATAACACCTCAGCAGTGCCACAGGCTGATAGCATCCATGCCACGCTGCATTGAGGCAGTAATTCATGCAAAAGGGGCCCAAACCAAGGACTGAGTACATATGCATGATTGTACATTTAAGAGGGCTGACATTTCTGTATTTAAAATACTTTTTTTATTGATTTCATGTAATATTCTCATTCTCTGAGATTTTGAGTTTGGGGTTTTTATAAGCTGTATGCAATAATCATTGAAATTAAATCAAATAAAGGCACACGTACATTGGTACGTTCATGTAATGGAGGTACACTGGTACTTTCATGTAATGGAGGTACACTGGTACGTTCATGTAATCGAGGTACACTGGTACTTTCATATAATCGAGGTACACTGGTACTTTCATATAATCGAGGTACACTGGTACGTTCATGTAATGGAGTACACTGGTACGTTCATGTAATGGAGGTACACTGGTACGTTCATGTAATGGAGGTACACTGGTACGTTCATGTAATGGAGGCACGCTGGTACGTTCATGTAATGGAGGCACGCTGGTACGTTCATGTAATGGAGGCACGCTGGTACGTTCATGTAATGGAGGCACGCTGGTACGTTCATGTAATCGAGGTACACTGGTACGTTCATGTAATCGAGGTACACTGGTACGTTCATGTAATGGAGGCACGCTGGTACGTTCATGTAATCGAGGCACGCTGGTACGTTCATGTAATCGAGGTACGCTGGTACGTTCATGTAATCGAGGTACGCTGGTACGTTCATGTAATCGAGGTACGCTGGTACGTTCATGTAATCGAGGTACGCTGGTACGTTCATGTAATGGAGGCACGCTGGTACGTTCATGTAATCGAGGTACACTGGTACGTTCATGTAATCGAGGTACACTGGTACGTTCATGTAATCGAGGTACACTGGTACGTTCATGTAATGGAGGTACACTGGTACGTTCATGTAATGGAGGCACGCTGGTACGTTCATGTAATCGAGGTACACTGGTACGTTCATGTAATCGAGGTACGCTGGTACGTTCATGTAATGGAGGCACGCTGGTACGTTCATGTAATCGAGGTACACTGGTACGTTCATGTAATCGAGGTACACTGGTACGTTCATGTAATGGAGGTACACTGGTACGTTCATGTAATGGAGGCACGCTGATACGTTCATGTAATCGAGGTACACTGGTACGTTCATGTAATCGAGGTACGCTGGTACGTTCATGTAATGGAGGCACGCTGGTACGTTCATGTAATCGAGGTACACTGGTACGTTCATGTAATCGAGGTACACTGGTACGTTCATGTAATGGAGGTACGCTGGTACGTTCATGTAATGGAGGCACGCTGGTACGTTCATGTAATCGAGGTACACTGGTACGTTCATGTAATCGAGGTACGCTGGTACGTTCATGTAATGGAGGCACGCTGGTACGTTCATGTAATCGAGGTACACTGGTACGTTCATGTAATCGAGGTACACTGGTACATTTTTCTTTCAGCTGTCTCCATAGTGACCCTGACCAGCCATGGGGAAACAGAACAGCAAACTCCGCCCGGAGGTGATGCAGGACCTGTTGGAGAGCACAGACTTCACGGAGCATGAGATCCAGGAGTGGTATAAGGGCTTTCTGAGGGACTGCCCCAGTGGGAACCTTTCCATGGAGGAGTTCAAGAAGATCTACGGCAACTTCTTTCCCTATGGAGACGCCTCCAAATTCGCTGAGCACGTCTTCCGCACTTTCGATGCCAACGGAGACGGGACGATAGACTTTCGGGAGTTTATCATCGCCCTGAGTGTCACATCAAGGGGCAAACTGGAGCAGAAGCTGAAGTGGGCCTTCAGTATGTACGACCTGGATGGGAACGGATACATCAGCAAGTCTGAGATGTTGGAGATCGTTCAGGTTAGTAACTGAGGCCTGGGATTTGTAGTTCAGGTTATTAACTGAGGTCTGGGATTTGTAGTTCAGGTTATTAACTGAGGTCTGGGATTTGTAGTTCAGGTGAGTAACTGAGGCCTGGGATTTGTAGTTCAGGTGAGTAACTGAGGCCTGGGGTTTGTAGTTCAGGTTATAAACTGAGGTCTGGGATTTGTAGTTCAGGTGAGTAACTGAGACCTGGGATTTGTAGTTCATGTTTTGAATTTTTTGGCAGAACATGTAATAACAAATACATCAGCAAGGCTGAGATGCTGGAAAGGGAGGGGTCACGGAGACACAGGGAGGGGTCACGGAGACACAGGGAGGGGTCACGGAGACACAGGGAGGGGTCACGGAGACACAGGGAGGGGTCACGGAGACACAGGGAGGGGTCACGGAGACACAGGGAGGGGTCACGGAGACACAGGGAGGGGTCAAGGAGACACAGGGAACACAAGGAAGCAGCTTTTTTCCTGTGCCACAAAACGAATATGTATGTGTTAATATAGCGTACTGGAAATGATTAATCAACAATATGATTGAACAATAACAACATTGTTTCTTTCCCCTAAGTCAATATAATTCAACTAAAATGGGCTGTGGGCTTTAGGAAACATTGTGTGTCAACTTGTTCAACTTGTTGATGTTTGCTCTGTCGGATTCAGGCTGGTGATTGTAAAAGCACTTTGTGACAACTTTTGTTGTAAAAAGGGCTTTATAAATAAATTTGATTGATTGATTGTAGACTGGCGGGCACGGCCATGGGGAGGGTGTAGACTGGCGGGCACGGCCATGGGGAGGGTGTAGACTGGCGGGCACGGCCATGGGGAGGGTGTAGACTGGCGGGCACGGCCATGGGGAGGGTGTAGACTGGCGGGCACGGCCATGAGGAGGGTGTAGACTGGCGGGCACGGCCATGAGGAGGGTGTAGACTGGCGGGCACGGCCATGAGGAGATTGTAGGGACTGGCGGGCACGGCCATGAGGAGATTGTAGACTGGTGGGCACGGCCATGAGGAGGATGTAGACTGGCGGGCACGGCCATGGGGAGGATGTAGACTGGTGGTCACGGCCATGAGGCGTTTGGTATTTCCTGTTAGAGTGCTACTAATGTAAACAGAGCTTCCATACATGACGTAACCAGAAGCAAGAAATAGCAAGCAAGCAAGTTCATTTATCTAGCACGTATTCATACATAGAAGCAATTCAATGTGCTTTACAAAGGAAAAAAATAAATGATAAAATACATGCATTTTATATTTATAGCAACCTGTTTACTGGCATCATGTACATTTAAAACATTACATCTCCGTAGTACATTTCATTCAAAAGGAACGAGAAGTCTTTAGAACTTCCAGGAATAATAAATAACATAACGTTATTTCTTTCAATGAGTTCCAAAAATGTTCCATATTCTATGGAACAGGTGGCAACCAGGCGTGTTTCCAAGTGGTGTTCGTTATGTTTGTCCCACAGTGTTTATAACTGCTGCTAATGTCGGCTAGTCATAATGGACCTGACAGTAACTGTTATTGGTGTTAACTAACACAGAAGGCCTGTCAGGGGAGGAAGATGAAATGACATGGAGAGCAGCCAGCAACTCGTTGTCTTCCAAATTGAAAATGTATTGGTTGCCTAAACATACGAGCAAATTTTGGCGCAGGTACTTGTCCAAGATCTCCGCTACTGAAATATGTCGCCGGTTAAATAAATTGAGTGAGGCTGTAATTGTGAAGAAAGATGGTGTGAGGCTGTAGTAGTGATGAGATGGAGTGATGAGAGAGATGGAGTGAGGCTGTAGTAGTGACGAGATGGAGTGAGGCTGTAGTAGTGATGAGATGGAGTGAGGCTGTAGTGGTGATGAGATGGAGTGAGGCTGTAGTGGTGATGAGATGGAGTGAGGCTGTAGCGGTGATGAGATGGAGTGAGGCTGTAGTGGTGATGAGATGGAGTGAGGCTGTAGCGGTGATGAGATGGAGTGAGGCTGTAGCGGTGATGAGATGGAGTGAGGCTGTAGCGGTGATGAGATGGAGTGAGGCTGTAGCGGTGATGAGATGGAGTGAGGCTGTAGCGGTGATGAGATGGAGTGAGGCTGTAGCGGTGATGAGATGGAGTGAGGCTGTAGCGGTGACGAGAGATGGAGTGAGGCTGTAGCGGTGACGAGAGATGGAGTGAGGCTGTAGCGGTGACGAGAGATGGAGTGAGGCTGTAGTAGTGACGAGAGATGGAGTGAGGCTGTAGTGGTGATGAGATGGAGTGAGGCTGTAGTGGTGATGAGATGGAGTGAGGCTGGATGATTAATCGAAACGTAATCGAAACCGAAATTCAGAGCCTATAACCGACGTAATTTTACCATGTCGGTTATTTCGTTTTAATGTACTTTCCCCTTTAAACATATTACCGCGTGTGTAGTCACGTGGCTCCGCCCCGTCCAGTCTGCGACATAGAAGCAACTTGAAGGGGAACTCAAACACAGCGTCAACTCAGCAACACGAGCCGCTGGTTCCAAAGAAACACGCAGTGTCCGTCATTTTGGCACATTTTGGCTTCAATAAAGACGACACCGAACAAACTCATGTCAAATGCAAACACTGCAGAAAAACTGTTATATCACACCATTTGCTTTGTCCCAGGCATATTGGAATGTATGGGGGATGGGTGTCACTGGAGATATCTGTTCCTTCTAAGTTTACCAAATACCATATGTGTTTATAACTAATACTAAACTTTATCGCAATTAATTTTGTTGCAATATATCGCACAACCAAAAGTAGTTATCGTGACAGCCCTAGTGAGGCTGTAGATGGAGTGAGGCTGTAGATGGAGTGAGGCTGTAGATGGAGTGAGGCTGTAGATGGAGTGAGGCTGTAGATGGAGTGAGGCTGTAGATGGAGTGAGGCTGTAGATGGAGTGAGGCTGTAGATGGAGTGAGGCTGTAGATGGAGTGAGGCTGTAGTAGTGAGGCTATAGATGGGGTGAGGCTGTAGTAGTGAGGCTGTAGATGGAGTGAGGCTGTAGTAGTGAGGCTGTAGATGGAGTGAGGCTGTAGTAGTGAGGCTGTAGATGGAGTGAGGCTGTAGTAGTGAGGCTGTAGATGGAGTGAGGTTTTAGTAGTGAGGCTGTAGATGGAGTGAGGCTGTAGTAGTGAGGCTATAGATGGAGTGAGGCTGTAGTAGTGAGGCTATAGATGGAGTGAGGCTATAGATGGGGTGAGGCTGTAGTAGTGAGGCTATAGATGGAGTGAGGCTGTAGTAGTGAGGCTGTAGTAGTGAGGCTGTAGATGGAGTGAGGCTGTAGATGGAGTGAGGCTGTAGTAGTGAGGCTGTAGATGGAGTGAGGCTGTAGTAGTGAGGCTGTAGATGGAGTGAGGCTGTAGTAGTGAGGCTGTAGATGGAGTGAGGCTGTAGTAGTGAGGATATAGATGGAGTGAGGCTGTAGTAGTGAGGCTGTAGATGGAGTGAGGCTGTAGTAGTGAGGCTGTAGATGGAGTGAGGCTGTAGTAGTGAGGCTGTAGATGTAGTGAGGCTGTAGTAGTGAGGATATAGATGGAGTGAGGCTCTAGTAGTGAGGATATAGATGGAGTGAGGCTCTAGTAGTGAGGCTATAGATGGAGTGAGGCTGTAGTAGTGAGGATATAGATGGAGTGAGGCTCTAGTAGTGAGGATATAGATGGAGTGAGGCTGTAGTAGTGAGGATATAGATGGAGTGAGGCTGTAGTAGTGAGGATATAGATGGAGTGAGGATATAGATGGAGTGAGGCTGTAGTAGTGAGGATATAGATGGAGTGAGGCTGTAGTAGTGAGGCTGTAGATGGAGTGAGGCTGTAGTAGTGAGGATATAGATGGAGTGAGGCTGTAGTAGTGAGGATATAGATGGAGTGAGGCTGTAGTAGTGAGGATATAGATGGAGTGAGGCTGTAGTAGTGAGGATATAGATGGAGTGAGGCAGTAGTAGTGAGGATATAGATGGAGTGAGGCTGTAGTAGTGAGGCTGTAGATGGAGTGAGGCTGTAGTAGTGAGGATATAGATGGAGTGAGGCTGTAGTAGTGAGGCTGTAGATGGAGTGAGGCTGTAGTAGTGAGGCTGTAGATGTAGTGAGGCTGTAGTAGTGAGGCTGTAGATGGAGTGAGGCTCTAGTAGTGAGGCTATAGATGGAGTGAGGCTGTAGTAGTGAGGATATAGATGGAGTGAGGCTCTAGTAGTGAGGATATAGATGGAGTGAGGCTGTAGTAGTGAGGATATAGATGGAGTGAGGCTGTAGTAGTGAGGATATAGATGGAGTGAGGATATAGATGGAGTGAGGCTGTAGTAGTGAGGATATAGATGGAGTGAGGCTGTAGTAGTGAGGATATAGATTGAGTGAGGCAGTAGTAGTGAGGATATAGATGGAGTGAGGCTGTAGTAGTGAGGCTGTAGATGGAGTGAGGCTGTAGTAGTGAGGATATAGATGGAGTGAGGCTGTAGTAGTGAGGATATAGATGGAGTGAGGCTGTAGTAGTGAGGATATAGATGGAGTGAGGCTGTAGTAGTGAGGATATAGATGGAGTGAGGCAGTAGTAGTGAGGATATAGATGGAGTGAGGCTGTAGTAGTGAGGCTGTAGATGGAGTGAGGCTGTAGTAGTGAGGATATAGATGGAGTGAGGCTGTAGTAGTGAGGATATAGATGGAGTGAGGCTGTAGTAGTGAGGATATAGATGGAGTGAGGCAGTAGTAGTGAGGATATAGATGGAGTGAGGCTGTAGTAGTGAGGCTGTAGATGGAGTGAGGCTGTAGTAGTGAGGATATAGATGGAGTGAGGCTGTAGTAGTGAGGATATAGATGGAGTGAGGCTGTAGTAGTGAGGATATAGATGGAGTGAGGCTGTAGTAGTGAGGATATAGATGGAGTGAGGCTCTAGTAGTGAGGCTATAGATGGAGTGAGGCTCTAGTAGTGAGGATATAGATGGAGTGAGGCTCTAGTAGTGAGGATATAGATGGAGTGAGGCTGTAGTAGTGAGGATATAGATGGAGTGAGGCTGTAGTAGTGAGGATATAGATGGAGTGAGGATATAGATGGAGTGAGGCTGTAGTAGTGAGGATATAGATGGAGTGAGGCTGTAGTAGTGAGGATATAGATGGAGTGAGGCAGTAGTAGTGAGGATATAGATGGAGTGAGGCTGTAGTAGTGAGGCTGTAGATGGAGTGAGGCTGTAGTAGTGAGGATATAGATGGAGTGAGGCTGTAGTAGTGAGGATATAGATGGAGTGAGGCTGTAGTAGTGAGGATATAGATGGAGTGAGGCTGTAGTAGTGAGGATATAGATGGAGTGAGGCAGTAGTAGTGAGGATATAGATGGAGTGAGGCTGTAGTAGTGAGGCTGTAGATGGAGTGAGGCTGTAGTAGTGAGGATATAGATGGAGTGAGGCTGTAGTAGTGAGGCTGTAGATGGAGTGAGGCTGTAGTAGTGAGGCTGTAGATGTAGTGAGGCTGTAGTAGTGAGGCTGTAGATGGAGTGAGGCTCTAGTAGTGAGGCTATAGATGGAGTGAGGCTGTAGTAGTGAGGCTGTAGATGTAGTGAGGCTGTAGTAGTGAGGCTGTAGATGGAGTGAGGCTCTAGTAGTGAGGCTATAGATGGAGTGAGGCTGTAGTAGTGAGGATATAGATGGAGTGAGGCTCTAGTAGTGAGGATATAGATGGAGTGAGGCTGTAGTAGTGAGGATATAGATGGAGTGAGGCTGTAGTAGTGAGGATATAGATGGAGTGAGGATATAGATGGAGTGAGGCTGTAGTAGTGAGGATATAGATGGAGTGAGGCTGTAGTAGTGAGGATATAGATTGAGTGAGGCAGTAGTAGTGAGGATATAGATGGAGTGAGGCTGTAGTAGTGAGGCTGTAGATGGAGTGAGGCTGTAGTAGTGAGGATATAGATGGAGTGAGGCTGTAGTAGTGAGGATATAGATGGAGTGAGGCTGTAGTAGTGAGGATATAGATGGAGTGAGGCTGTAGTAGTGAGGATATAGATGGAGTGAGGCAGTAGTAGTGAGGATATAGATGGAGTGAGGCTGTAGTAGTGAGGCTGTAGATGGAGTGAGGCTGTAGTAGTGAGGATATAGATGGAGTGAGGCTGTAGTAGTGAGGATATAGATGGAGTGAGGCTGTAGTAGTGAGGATATAGATGGAGTGAGGCAGTAGTAGTGAGGATATAGATGGAGTGAGGCTGTAGTAGTGAGGCTGTAGATGGAGTGAGGCTGTAGTAGTGAGGATATAGATGGAGTGAGGCTGTAGTAGTGAGGATATAGATGGAGTGAGGCTGTAGTAGTGAGGATATAGATGGAGTGAGGCTGTAGTAGTGAGGATATAGATGGAGTGAGGCTGTAGTAGTGATTAGACAATGATTTGCCATACTTCTTTTTTAGCTCTGCAGTGAAGCACTCATGTATGGATGAGGGAGGAAACTCAACTGAATGAGACATTATCCAATAGATATCCAATAGATATCCAATAGATATCCAATAGATATCCAATAGATATCCAATAGATTGGAGCTATCAGGTTTTGATTCACCTACAGGAGGACAGGGACCAGATGTTGGAATGAACAGAAACACACTCCTGTTGAATAAAGTGGTTTTACCTGACTGATTAGACTTGAGTAGGTGTTTCTGTTCTAATAATTCAGCTCTATTCAGACATGTGATGGCGCTTTAATATGTGGCTGTGCTGGCTGTGCTGGCTGTGCTGGCTGTGCTGGCTGTGCTAATTAGCTTTTAGTATTATTTTCATTGTTAATCTGCTATTGTCTGTCCTGCTACTGGACCAGGAACTGTATGGATTGATTGATATGTCCTGTAATGTACATATAAGTAGTTTTCTCTCTGAGTGGATCTGTCTCACTTTGGCTCTTGGAGTAACTTTCTAGCCAGCAGGTTGTTGACTCTAGAAATAGCTCTTTAGCCAGCAGGTTCCCCAGACAACCTGTCTCATCTGTGAGGTTGATGTGGTCCAGGCCTGTTTTTCACTTACTGAACTCTACAAAACCACTGAGACAACAGGCTGTGAAGGCGTTATAATCAGGCTGTGAAGGCGTTATAATCAGGCTGTGATGAAGGCGTTATAATCAGGCTGTGAAGGCGTTATAATCAGGCTGTGATGAAGGCGTTATAATCAGGCTGTGAAGGCGTTATAATCAGGCTGTGATGAAGGCGTTATAATCAGGCTGTGATGAAGGCGTTATAATCAGGCTGTGATGAAGGCGTTATAATCAGGCTGTGATGAAGGCGTTATAATCAGGCTGTGAAGGCGTTATAATCAGGCTGTGAAGGCGTTATAATCAGGCTGTGAAGGCGTTATAATCAGGCTGTGAAGGCGTTATAATCAGGCTGTGATGAAGGCGTTATAATCAGGCTGTGAAGGCATTATAATCAGGCTGTGATGAAGGCGTTATAATCAGGCTGTGATGAAGGCGTTATAATCAGGCTGTGATGAAGGCGTTATAATCAGGCTGTGATGAAGGCGTTATAATCAGGCTGTGATGAAGGCGTTATAATCAGGCTGTGATGAAGGCGTTATAATCAGGCTGCGATGAAGGCGTTATAATCAGGCTGCGATGAAGGCGTTATAATCAGGCTGCGATGAAGGCGTTATAATCAGGCTGTGATGAAGGCGTTATAATCAGGCTGTGATGCCCATCTGACAGTGGCCTGTGAAGCTCTGGGTTCTGAGGGAATCAGCTGGGTTCGGTTCGATCCATAAATGTTAATGGGTTTAAAGCCTTTAATGGGAATAACAGCGTGCCGGTTGGAGTGAGACTAGTTGGATCTATTTAAAGAACTACATCCAGCCTGTAATCACAGTCATCTCTCCTCTGTTAACATGTTATTATCAGGCACCAATGTTCCTCTCTAGACCTCCTCTTACAACACAGCTCTGTAGTTCCGGTACCACCAACATTACAGTTCAGGTACCACCAACATTACAGTTCCGGTACCACCAACATTACAGTTCCGGTACCACCAACATTACAGTTCCGGTACCACCAACATTACAGTTCCGGTACCACCAACATTACAGTTCCGGTACCACCAACATTACAGTTCCGGTACCACCAACATTACAGTTCCGGTACCACCAACCTTACAGTTCCGGTACCACCAACATTACAGTTCCGGTACCACCAACATTACAGTTCCGGTACCACCAACTTTACAGTTCCGGTACCACCAACATTACAGTTCCGGTACCACCAACATTACAGTTCCGGTATCACCAACATTACAGTTCCGGTACCACCAACTTTACAGTTCCGGTACCACCAACTTTACAGTTCCGGTACCACCAACATTACAGTTCCGGTACCACCAACATTACAGTTCCGGTACCACCAACATTACAGTTCCGGTACCACCAACATTACAGATCCGGTACCACCAACATTACGGTTCCGGTACCACCAACCTTACGGTTCCGGTACCACCAACCTTACGGTTCCGGTACCACCAACATTACGGTTCCGGTATCACCAACATTACGGTTCCGGTACCACCAACTTTACAGTTCCGGTACCACCAACATTACAGTTCCGGTACCACCAACATTACAGTTCCGGTATCACCAACATTACAGTTCCGGTACCACCAACTTTACAGTTCCGGTACCACCAACTTTACAGTTCCGGTACCACCAACATTACAGTTCCGGTACCACCAACATTACAGTTCCGGTACCACCAACATTACAGTTCCGGTACCACCAACATTACAGTTCCGGTACCACCAACATTACAGTTCCGGTACCACCAACATTACAGTTCCGGTACCACCAACATTACAGTTCCGGTACCACCAACCTTACAGTTCCGGTACCACCAACATTACAGTTCCGGTATCACCAACATTACAGTTCCGGTACCACCAACTTTACAGTTCCGGTACCACCAACATTACAGTTCCGGTACCACCAACATTACAGTTCCGGTATCACCAACATTACAGTTCTGGTACCACCAACTTTACAGTTCCGGTACCACCAACATTACAGTTCCGGTACCACCAACATTACAGTTCCGGTACCACCAACATTACAGTTCCGGTACCACCAACATTACAGTTCCGGTACCACCAACATTACAGTTCCGGTACCACCAACATTACAGTTCCGGTACCACCAACATTACAGTTCCGGTACCACCAACATTACAGTTCCGGTATCACCAACATTACAGTTCCGGTATCACCAACATTACAGTTCCGGTATCACCAACATTACAGTTCTGGTATCACACACGGACATATTTCGGTGATACACTTCCTTGTTTCACTTCCTTGTTTACGTTTTGTCTCACGGCTGTTTGTCATTGTAATCATGGGGGATATAAAGGGGTCGCTAGCAAGTCACTCCTTGCTTAGCATTGTTTCATGTCACACAGTTTAGTTAGAGGTGAGTGTTTGTCGTTGTCTACTGCTGTTGTTTGTGTGTTATATTATAAGACGCTATATGCGCATAGTTTGTTTCATTTACAACAGTTTAGCCTTTTTCACCGTTTACGGTTTGTTTTACGTTGCTGCTTAAATAAACCTGTGTCAAAACGGATTACTGGCTCTGCAAATGGCTTCAACCACACTACGCCGCTTTGTTCGTGACACACATCCCGCGGTCAAACACAGCATACACTCGATTTCCTCCAATGTCTTGTGTATGTGTGTGTGTGTGGGTAGCGAGTGTGTGTCGCGTAGAAGATTACGTCACAGCAGTTTCGTGCCGCGTCGCTATGACGACCGGGTACTATTGCGCAGGTACTATCTGCAATGGACATCGGAGCGAAAGCGAGCCGAGCCGAATCGGGCCAAGTCGAGTCGAGCTGGTTCTATAGTGGAAAAGCGCCATTTTTTTTTTTTTCGATTATAAATACTGATCACATTCCTTATTAAAACAGGACCTAACTGGTATCTTGTTTGTTTTCTGTTTTTTCTCTAGGCCATTTATAAGATGGTTTCTTCAGTGATGAAAATGCCAGAGGATGAATCGACTCCAGAGAAGAGGACAGAGAAGATTTTCAGACAGATGGACACCAACAGAGATGGTACAAATCTAATAACTACTTCTGTCATTAGCCTTTACATTAACTAACCTACAAATATACCATTAGTCTTAACATTAACTAACCTACAAATATACCATTAGTCTTTACATTAACTAACCTACAAATATACCATTAGTCTTAACATTAACTAACCTACAAATATACCATTAGTCTTAACATTAACTAACCTACAAATATACCATTAGTCTTTACATTAACTAACCTACAAATATACCATTAGTCTTAACATTAACTAACCTACAAATATACCATTAGTCTTTACATTAACTAACCTACAAATATACCATTAGTCTTTACATTAACTAACCTACAAATATACCATTAGTCTTTACATTAACTAACCTACAAATATACCATTAGCCTTTTCATTAACTAACCTACAAATATACCATTAGTCTTTACATTAACTAACCTACAAATATACCATTAGTCTTTACATTAACTAACCTACAAATATACCATTAGTCTTTACATTAACTAACCTACAAATATACCATTAGTCTTTACATTAACTAACCTACAAATATACCATTAGTCTTTACATTAACTAACCTACAAATATACCATTAGTCTTTACATTAACTAACCTACAAATATACCATTAGTCTTTACATTAACTAACCTACAAATATACCATTAGTCTTTACATTAACTAACCTACAAATATACCATTAGTCTTTACATTAACTAACCTACAAATATACCATTAGTCTTTACATTAACTAACCTACAAATATTCCATTAGTCTTAACATTAACTAACCTACAAATATTCCATTAGTCTTAACATTAACTAACCTACAAATATACCATTAGTCTTTACATTAACTAACCTACAAATATTCCATTAGTCTTAACATTAACTAACCTACAAATATTCCATTAGTCTTAACATTAACTAACCTACAAATATACCATTAGTCTTTACATTAACTAACCTACAAATATACCATTAGTCTTTACATTAACTAACCTACAAATATACCATTAGTCTTTACATTAACTAACCTACAAATATACCATTAGTCTTTACATTAACTAACCTACAAATATACCATTAGTCTTTACATTAACTAACCTACAAATATACCATTAGTCTTAACATTAACTGTCACCACTACTGATTGATATCGCGGTATACGGTCACCAGTAATGATTGATATCGCAGTATACGGTCACCACTACTGATTGATATCGCGGTATACTGTCACCACTACTGATTGATATCGCGGTATACGGTCACCACTACTGATTGATATCGCGGTATACTATCACCACTACTGATTGATATCGCGGTATACTATCACCACTAATGATTGATATCGCGGTATACTGTCACCACTACTGATTGATATCGCGGTATACGGTCACCACTACTGATTGATATCGCGGTATACTGTCACCACTACTGATTGATATCGCGGTATACGGTCACCACTACTGATTGATATCGCGGTATACTGTCACCACTACTGATTGATATCGCGGTATACTGTCACCACTACTGATTGATATCGCGGTATACTGTCACCACTACTGATTGATATCGCGGTATACTGTCACCACTACTGTTTGATATCGTGGTATACTGTCACCACTACTGATTGATATCGTGGTATACTGTCACCACTATTGATTTCTGGTAGCAGCA
This sequence comes from Dallia pectoralis, assembly GCA_029465975.1. Lineage (NCBI taxonomy): Eukaryota > Metazoa > Chordata > Actinopteri > Esociformes > Umbridae > Dallia > Dallia pectoralis. The sequence continues at coordinate 28,568,688 of CM055731.1, read as the reverse complement.
TCATACTCATTCAGCTTGTGGCTTTAGCTCTTTCTATCTGTAATGCTTTATTATTATCTATCAAAACTTCTATGAAACAGTTCAACCATTTCCTGTTGTCATCCTTCTCCAGGGAAACTGTCTCTGGAGGAGTTCATCAAGGGAGCGAAGAGTGACCCCTCCATAGTGCGCCTGTTACAGTGTGACCCCAGTAGTGCCGGACAGTTCTAACCCCGCTCCTCCCATTGGGTTCCACACATGTAAGGAATGCTTCTCCCATAGGGTTCCACACATGTAAGGAATGTAACTCACATAGGGTAACATTACAGTTCCGGTATCACCAACATTACAGTTCCGGTATCACCAACATTACAGTTCCGGTATCACCAACAGTACAGTTCCGGTATCACCAACAGTACAGTTCCGGTATCACCAGAGCTTGTTAATCACCAGTCTGACCCGGTCTTTTATTCAAATTTCAGTGCTTGTTTGGGCGATCCCTTCACCTGGGAGCAATCTGATGAAGACAAGTGACGGCTTTAAATGTCCACACTTAAGACAACAGGACAATGAGAACCAGTCATGTTATACAGACCAATGAGAACCAGTCATGTTATACAGACCAATGAGAACCTGTCATGTTATACAGACCAATGAGAACCTGTCATGTTATACAGACCAATGAGAACCCGTCATGTTATACAGACCAATGAGATCCCGTCATGTTATAGAGACCAATGAGAACCTGTCATGTTATAGAGACCACTGGTAACCTACCTAAAGGTTCTAATGATTCCAGGTGTGCTGTGGTCTAATGCCCATGTATTTGAACAGTCCTAATGTGTCCTCACTAGTCATCTATCCCCTATAGAGGCCTTCTGTTTTCCCCCATATGGACATGTATTCTAGTCATTGTATTCTCCAGGGAAAAGGCTTTTAAACCTGAGATGTGAAGAAACTGGACAGTTCCAATGCTCCAGACTGGACACCCACACAGTCCACAACTAGATCCTCCTAGCTATTGTCTATATTGTAAACAGTGGGCATGAGAGAGAAAGGCGGGGGCTGGGTGGGAGGTGGGGGAGAGGGGATGGGGGAGATGGGGGGACAGGGAGCGAGGGAGGCGTGTGTTTGTGAAGAGGATGTTGATGCATCCGATGACAAAAACTAGAGGAAGGGAGATTGTAATTCTGGTCCCTTGAATGGAAAGATATTTGTTTTAGTTTTTTTACTGTGTGTGTGTGTGTGTGTGTGTGTGTGTGAGCTTGTTACACTCGTTATTCGTTTTAACATTTTTGGTTCATTTTTGTGCTGGTATTTTCAGACTCAAGTTAAACATGGTGTCTCTGAGTAGTGCTGTTTAAAATCTCTAGAGAATAGAGGACTGTCCCTGGGTATGTGTACCAAATGGTAGCTAGTCCCCTATATTGGCCGTTAGTTAAGAGTTGTAGGATACCAATATCTCTAGAGAATAGAGGACTGTCCCTGAGTATGTGTACCAAATGGCACCTAGTCCCCTATATTGGCCGTTAGTTAAGAGTTGTAGGATACCAATATCTCTAGAGAATAGAGGACTGTCCCTGAGTATGTGTACCAAATGGCACCTAGTCCCCTATATTGGCCGTTAGTGTAGGGTACCAATATCTTTCGTCTTCAGTTCCTGCATATCACTAGTTGTCTTTCAGACTTCTAAACAGTTTAGCTACAATTGAAATAGGAATTATGCTCAAACAGCCCTGAAGGTGTTTGATCTGAGGCTTATGCAGCAGGCAAGTTAAATGCCATTCTGCCTGAAAGTATAAAATGTAAATATTTATCTTTTTTTAAATACTTAATCATGTTTAAGCAGTGTTCCAGTGAGCACCTGGCTGGAGAACCAGAACATTCCACAACAGAACAAATGTTATATGATGTGTTTCCATGGTGTTTAAACTGAAGCATGCGTATTTGTTTTAGTTCTCCCTAACTGTCCTGGAGAACGAGAAACTAGTTGACATTTTTGGTGTTTTAAATGGGGCATGTTGACAAATGTGACACAAGTCAGAGGAGGGTTTGTTTGTGAGCACATACGTGTGCATGTGACTACGCATGTGTGTTTTACTATCCTAAACCCAGCCGTCTCAAACACTCCAAAGTCAGTTTGGGATCAGGTTTGGGATCATAAGAAACCAACATTTGTAGTAAAAAAAAAAAGACAACGTTCCATTAAGAGACAGCAACTCTGAACTAAAGCACTGATACACACGCACCACATACACGCACCAGTGAAACACATACACACACCACTGATACACACACCACTGATACACACACACACACCACTGATACACACACTCAGCACTGATACACACACACTCTCAGCACTGATACACACACAGCACTGATACACACACACACAGCACTGATACACACACACAGCACTGATACACACACACACTCCTGGATACACACACACAGCACTGATACACACACACTCCTGGATACACACACAGCACTGATACACGCAAACAAACCTTCGCTCTAGTCTTCAATTCTGCTATCAGTTTCACTGCATGAGTGGTAACGTAAATTCTACTGCGTGGGTTCTACTGCGTGGGTTCTACTGAGTCGGTTCTAACAGTTGCTCAGGCAGGAACTACGTGAACACGTTGAACAAACGTTCCATCTTCTGTAAATTGAATGTATTCGAGGTCCATCCTCTGGTCTAAAGCAGTGCTGTTAGTTAACTGACTTTATTGGACAAATGTTTAAATGTTTCTTAAAAATAACTGCTGTTTGGTAAAGAAGTACATTAGAGGATCACAACTACTGCAGTGATAATGTCACATTCTATTTTATTGTATTTCTATACATTTTTTAATCTGTCGGCTGTAACATTTCTGTTAAACAAAAACACAATTGCATCATGTGGTCAAGTGCCAAATGAACAAAAACAGTATTGTATACATTTATACTGTATATTGTTAAGTCGAACAAAATGTTTGTAATAGTTGAATTTTGTAGGTTTTGTATTTGTTTCCTGCTATGGTGACCGTGTAGTTTTTTGAACACAGGATTCTGTTTTTGGTCAACTTTAAAAAGCAAGAATAAAATCAGCATATTTTGTGCGCTATTTGTGATGTTTTGTTGTCTTTATTCTAGTCAGGTGAATTATGCTTTGTATTCCTGTCTGAAGTTATCCGGTTAAACTGGTCATCAATCCAAACATGCAAATTAATTGGATATATAGTAAAATATGAATAATATGTTCAAATCTAAGCAGTCTTCAACACACAAAACGCAGTTGTATTTTTCCATTGCCTGAACAGATCAGACGCCCCTGTTCCTGAACACGTAACAACCCAAATGAATCACAATTAAAAACGTTCGTATGAAACTATATTTATTAACACATTTTTAAAAGACTATGTACAATAGATCAAGGCCATATTGACATCTAAAAATGATCAAATGACCTCTGGTGCTGGTTCTGTTTGTGTTTACTTGGAATTCAAATCCTGCATATCCTTGTTTCCTTAGTATGTTTGTGCCTTTGGTACTTTTCTACTGCACAAATTATTCATTAGATCATCAAAATAAAAGTTACTGTGTAAAAACCACCAATTGGGATTGTTTGAATTCAGGTTAACAAAGGAAATGGGTTGTTTCTAGTTGTGGACTCGAGCAATAATCTGTTGACATTCAACATGACACACAAGTTTCTCAGTGTGATTAACACTAATTAGTTACCTAATTAATCAATCAATTATAAGGACAGAGCAAAAACCTGCAGATACTTTGACACTTGTGCTCTATAACCTTTAAAGTGCACCAATGTTAACCAGGGCTAATTGGAAATAGGGTGTGAATTTGGACACCATCAAAGCTGTCTCCTATCTCCACTACAATCCTAAAAGGAGGAGGTGTTCAGCCAGGCTGGAGGTCGGAGTCAAAGAAACACTAGAGGAGGTCAGTCAGGCTGGAGGTCGGAGTCAAAGAAACACTAAAGGAGGAGGTGTTCAGCCAGGCTGGAGGTCGGAGTCAAAGAAACACTAAAGGAGGAGGTGTTCAGCCAGGCTGGAGGTCGGAGTCAAAGAAACACTAAAGGAGGAGGTGTTCAGCCAGGCTGGAGGTCGAAGTCAAAGAAACACTAGAGGAGGAGGTGTTCAGCCAGGCTGGAGGTCGGAGTCAAAGAAACACTAGAGGAGGAGGTGTTCAGCCAGGCTGGAGGTCGAAGTCAAAGAAACACTAGAGGAGGAGGTGATCAGCCAGGCTGGAGGTCGGAGTCAAAGAAACACTAGAGGAGGAGGTGTTCAGCCAGGCTGGAGGTTGGAGTCAAAGAAACACTAAAGGAGGAGGTCAGTCAGGCTGGAGGTCGGAGTCAAAGAAACACTAGAGGAGGAGGTGTTCAGCCAGGCTGGAGGTCGGAGTCAAAGAAACACTAGAGGAGGAGGTGTTCAGCCAGGCTGGAGGTCGGAGTCAAAGAAACACTAGAGGAGGAGGTGTTCAGCCAGGCTGGAGGTCGGAGTCAAAGAAACACTAGAGGAGGAGGTGTTCAGCCAGGCTGGAGGTCGGAGTCAAAGAAACACTAGAGGAGGAGGTGTTCAGCCAGGCTGGAGGTCGGAGTCAAAGAAACACTAGAGGAGGAGGTGTTCAGCCAGGCTGGAGGTCGGAGTCAAAGAAACACTAGAGGAGGAGGTGTTCAGCCAGGCTGGAGGTCGAAGTCAAAGAAACACTAGAGGAGGAGGTGTTCAGCCAGGCTGGAGGTCGGAGTCAAAGAAACACTAGAGGAGGAGGAGGTCAGTCAGGCTGGAGGTCGGAGTCAAAGAAACACTAGAGGAGGAGGTGTTCAGCCAGGCTGGAGGTCGGAGTCAAAGAAACACTAGAGGAGGAGGAGGTCAGTCAGGCTGGAGGTCGGAGTCAAAGAACCACTAGAGGAGGTGTTCAGCCAGGCTGGAGGTCGGAGTCAAAGAAACACTAGAGGAGGAGGAGGTCAGTCAGGCTGGAGGTCGGAGTCAATGAAACACTAGAGGAGGAGGTGTTCAGCCAGGCTGGAGGTCAGAGTCAAAGAAACACTAGAGGAGGAGGTGTTCAGCCAGGCTGGAGGTCGGAGTCAAAGAAACACTAGAGGAGGAGGAGGTCAGTCAGGCTGGAGGTCGGAGTCAATGAAACACTAAAGGAAACCATTTAAAGTAGTGAAGCAAAGAGGTAAGAAAGGCTCTTTCCAATGATAGAAACCTAGATGCCGCATGGCCTTCTAATCCCGTTATCCACCTGCAGGGGGAGCCGTAGGGTTACCACAGGCAGAGAGTTTGGTTGAGATCATCTTGGTTGAGATCATCTTGTTTGAGCAGGAGACTGCTCACAATGTAGACGCCTGGTGTGAAGTCTAGTGACCAGTCTGAGTGGTTCAAGTCAGTCATGAGGTTCTCCTCTCAAACTGGTCAGATCTCTGCCAGGGTGACCCGGAAGCAGTCTGCTGACCTCTCGATGGCCAGGGTGAAAGTGTCCTCGTTGGAGTAATGCTTGATGATATTGTCATCCATGTTGACTAGAATCCTGAAGATGAGGACAGGGGAAAGAAAGCATGATGTGTCAGCTAACAGCATGATAATACAACCTCCAGTTTCCTCAAAACACAAGGCACTCACCCTTTTTTGCTCCTTTTGTACACTTTGGTTGTCATGTCACGGGGCACAGCATATTTCTCAGAGATCTGACAACAGTTGGACCAAGACGAGTTAGTGCATTAGTTTTATTTAGCCACGTTACCATAAAGACATGTAGTACTTACTGCCTCCATCAAAGCTGCCAGGGTGGGAGACGCCAGCATCAATGCATCAAACACCTCATCGGTCTCCTTCCGCACATACAGAAGCACTGCAGAGTGGGTGTGGTTACATCAGAGGGTGTGTGGTTACATCAGAGGGTGTGTGGTTACATCAGAGGGGGTGTGGTTACAGCAGAGGGGGTGTGGTTACAGCAGAGTGGATGTCGTTACAGCAGAGTGGATGTCGTTAGAGCCGAGTGGTTGTGTCTTCAGCAGAGTGGGTGTGTCTTCAGCAGAGTGGGTGTGTCTTCAGCAGAGTGGGTGTGTCTTCAGCAGAGTGGGTGTGTCTTCAGCAGAGTGGGTGTGTCTTCAGCAGAGTGGGTGTGTCTATAGCAGAGTGGGTGTGGTTACCGCAGTGGGGGTGTGGTTACAGCAGAGTGGGTGTGGTTACAGCAGAGTGGGTGTGGCTACAGCAGAGTGGGTGTGGCTACAGCAGAGTGGGTGTGGCTACAACATAGTGAATGTGGTTACAGCAGTGGGGATGTGGTTACAGCAGTGGGGGTGTGGTTACAGCAGTGGGGGTGTGGTTACAGCAGTGGGGGTGTGGTTACAGCATAGTGGGTGGGGATGTGGTTACAGCAGTGGGGATGTGGTTACAGCAGAGTGGGTGTGGTTAGAGCAGAGTGGGTGTGGTTAGAGCAGAGTGGGTGTGGTTAGAGCAGAGTGGGTGTGGTTAGAGCAGAGTGGATGTGGCTACAGCAGAGTGGATGTGGCTACAGCAGAGTGGGTGTGGTTACAGCAGTGATTGGTGGATTCAATACAAGTTCAAGTACAAGTAGAAGTTGTCATTTGAGTCTTAAAACAAATATACAATTTGCAAATATTGGACAATGAGACAGAGATGGAGAGAGATGCCTACCTCTTTTCTGGGTGTCTGTTTTAAAGAGCTTGGCAGAAGGCACACAGATATCTTCTGGAGGTTGTGACCTCTTGGTCACTAGATTTCTGATGCACAGAAACACATGACATTATAATGCTGCTGATGAGAAGATATCAGGGTTTGACATAATATGGTAAGTTCATGAACATGCTCAATGTTATTTCTTATCAAATTCAGAAAATATCTTATAAATGCCACTGTTAACAACTGTTTACATGTAAATACATCTGAGAACTATGTTCCATGGTGCCACGAAGACCAATGACTAAACTGCATCAGTTCTGAGTAGAAGGCTTTTATTCCAACAACATGTAAACATATTGGCGCATCAGGGCAGCACCTGGCAGGTTAGGGGTTAGGGGTTAGTTCACACACTTTAGGATCTCCAGCCACTAGCGGGTTAGGGGTTAGGAGTTAGGGGTTAGTTCACACACTAAGATCTCCAGCCACTAGCGGGTTAGGGGTTAGAGGTTAGGGGTTAGGAGTTAGGGGTTAGTTCACACACTAAGATCTCCAGCCACTAGCGGGTTAGGGGTTAGAGGTTAGTTCACACACTTTAGGATCACACTTACCCATCCATCTCAGTCTGTGTGTGGAAGGCTATCACCTATGGGAGGAGAAATCACAGAATGTGGTTTTGGATTCCTGGCTTAACAAACATCTGTACATCTCTGGTCATTTTTACAGACTCATGCATTCGTAATTCACAGTTGATTCGTTTACTCCTAGTTGGCGATTCTTGACTCACCTGTCCAGTCCTTTGCAGGTGTCCAAAGTGGACGTCTGGGATGAAGAGGACTGGTTGGGAGTCCAGATCAGCAAGGAACTTGAAAGATGTTGTCTCTGACTTCCTGTTCAACACCAGCAGGCCAGTCTCCTTCACTGAACCACAAGAAACAAATAACATGCAGTTTTACTCAAGCGAGTGAGGGAACAATGGAGCGGGAGATTGGTCAGAGAATCGGAGCAGCGGGGGCGGTGTTGCATTCGCTTCACCGCACCGTTGTGACGAAAAGAGAGCTGAGCCGGAAGGCAAAGCACTCGATCTACCGGTCAATCTTTGTTCCTACTCTCACCTATGGTCATGAAAGCTGGGTCATGACCGAAAGAACGAGATCGCGGGTACAAGCGGCCGAAATGGGTTTTCTCAGAAAGGTGGCTGGTCTCTCCCTTAGGGATAGGGTGAGAAGCTCAGTCATCCGAGAGGAACTCGGAGTAGAGCCGCTGCTCCTTTGCATAGAAAGGAGCCAGTTGAGGTGGTTCGGGCATCTTGTACGAATGCCACCTGGGCGCCTCCCTAGAGAGGTGTTCCAGGCACGTCCAGCTGGGAGGAGACCTCTGGGAAGACCAAGGACTAGGTGGAGAGATTATATCTCCACACTGGCCTAGGAACGCCTCGGGATTCCCCAGTCAGAGCTGGCTAATGTTGCCCGGGAAAGGGAAGTTTGGGGTCCCCTGCAAGAGCTGCTACCCCCGCGACCCGACCCCGGATAAGCGGTTGAAGATGAGGTCACAGGTTACAGGTCACAGGTTACAGGTCACTCACAAGTAATCCACACCTCAGGTCACAGGTGAGAATCAAATACGGAGCTGCTTGGTGACGATATGTAAAGTTGCTGTGCAACAACCATCCACCTTCCCTGCTCTACCCCTAACCACTTCCTGTTGAACCATGGAGCCCCTTACCACTTCCTGTTGAACTACAGAGCCCCTTACCACTTCCTGTTGAACCATGGAGCCCCTTACCACTTCCTGTTGAACTACAGAGCCCCTTACCACTTCCTGTTGAACTACAGAGCCCCTAACCACTTCCTGTTGAACTACAGAGCCCCTTACCACTTCCTGTTGAACTACAGAGCCCCTTACCACTTCCTGTTGAACCATGGAGCCCCTTACCACTTCCTGTTGAACTACAGAGCCCCTTACCACTTCCTGTTGAACTACAGAGCCCCTTACCACTTCCTGTTGAACTACAGAGACCCTTACCACTTCCTGTTGAACTACAGAGCCCCTTACTACTTCCTGTTGAAATACAGAGAATTATTTTGCCCTGCAGTTGAGCGTTTATTGTAATGTTCTTTAATACAGTCTTAATAAAAACAACATCTCTGACCTTTGACCTTCTTACGATGCTGTTTCCTCTCTTCATCACGGATTTTCCGTTCTGCTCCCTGTGTAACAATGGGATTATTAATAATGGAGTAATTCAATGAAAAAGATAAATATCACATAGGTCCTGTATACATGGAAAAGACTACAAGACCTTTTAATATTAAAATGGACCAAAAATATGCATAATGTTAAAACCTGGTAAGGATGTATGAAAATAATGTATATGAAATACATACACTCACCTAAAGGATTATTAGGAACACCATACTAATACTGTTTGATCCCCCTTCACCTTCAGAAATGCCTTAATTCTATGTGGCATTGATTCAACAAGGTGCTGAAAGCATTCTTTAGAAATGTGGGCCCATATTGATAGGATAGCATCTTGCAGGTGATGCAGATTTGTGGGATGCACATCCAGGGCACGAAGCTCCCGTTCCACCACATCCCAATGATGCTCTATTGGGTTGAGATCTGGTGACTGTGGGGGCCATTTCTGTACAGTGAACTCATTGTCATGTTCAAGAAACCAATTTGAAATGATTCAAGCTTTGTGACATGGTGCATTATCCTGCTGGAAGTAGCCATCAGAGGATGGGTACATGGTGGTCATAAAGGGATGGACATGGTCAGAAACAATGCTCAGGCAGGCCGTGGCATTTAAACGATGCTCAATTGGCACTAAGGGGCCTAAACTGTGCCAAGAAAACATCCCCCACACCATTACACCACCACCACCAGCCCGGACAGTGGTAACAAGGCATGATGGATCCATGTTCTCGTTCTGTTTACGCCAGATTCTGACTCATCTGAATGTCTCAACAGAAATCGAGACTCATCAGACCAGGCAACATTTTTCCAGTCTTCAACTGTCCAATTTTGGTGATCTCGTGCAAATTGTACCCTCTTTTTCCTATTTGTAGTGGAGATGAGTGGTACCCGGTGGGGTCTTCTGCTGTTGTAGCCCATCCGCCTCAGGGTTGTGTGTGTTGTGGCTTTACAAATGCTTTGCTGCATACCTTGGTTGTAACGACTGGTTATTCCAGTCAAAGTTGCTCTTCTATCAGCTTGAATCAGTCGGCCCATTCTCCTCTGGCCTCTAGCATCAACAAGGCATTTTCGCCCACTGGACTGCCGCATACTGGATGTTTTTCCCTTTTCACACCATTCTTTGTAAACCCTAGAAATGGTTGTGTGTGAAAATCCCAGTAACTGAGCAGACTGTGAAATACTCAGACCGGCCCGTCTGGCACCAACAACCATGCCACACTCAAAATTGCTTAAATCACCTTTCTTTCCCATTCTGACATTCAGTTTGGAGTTCAGGAGATTGTCTTGACCAGAACCACACTCCTAAATGCATTGAAGCATCTGCCATGTGATTGGTTGCTTAGATAATTGCATTAATGAGAAATTGAACAGGTGTTCCTAATAATCTTTTAGGTGCGTGTATAATAAACCCAGAAGACAACCCTACCTTATCACAGAAGACCTTAATCTGGGAGTAGGCTCTGTTGAACCCTATCTTATCACAGAAGACCTTGATCTTGGAGTGGGCTCTGTGGAACCCTACCTTATCACAGAAGACCTTAATCTGGAAGTAGGCTCTATGGAACCCTACCTTATCACAGAAGACCTTGATCTTGGAGTGGGCTCTGTGGAACCCTACCTTATCACAGAAGACCTTGATCTGGGAGTGGGCTCTGTGGAACCCTACCTTATCACAGAAGACCTTAATCTGGAAGTAGGCTCTGTGGAACCCTACCTTATCACAGAAGACCTTGATCTTGGAGTGGGCTCTGTGGAACCCTACCTTATCACAGAAGACCTTGATCTTGGAGTGGGCTCTGTGGAACCCTACCTTATCACAGAAGACCTTAATCTGGGAGTGGGCTCTGTGGAACCCTACCTTATCACAGAAGACCTTGATCTGGGAGTGGGCTCTGTGGAACCCTACCTTATCACAGAAGACCTTGATCTGGGAGTAGGCTCTGTGGATTGGTGTGTTGGAGTGGTTGTTGTAGCTGTATGTGTCGATCTGGATCATTAGAGGCATCCCCTTCACACCTTTCTGACAGGAGAAGTCTGTACTCAGACAGTTCACTGTGATGAACACCTAAAGGTCAAAGGTTACAACAACACAATGGCAAACATCATTCAGGATGTCTGACCAAACTGCCACTGTCTCCATGGTAGATTCCATTTGTTTTATTCAGAAGACAACCGTTTTAACTGTACATCATGTGACCTAACCAAGTTACCACAACATCCAAGCATTTTGGCAGATTTCCAGTGGAACCGGATCTTCAACTCAGCAGGTGACTCAAATAAAGTGGAATATTTTCCCACTGAGCTGAGAAAGGCTTTGGCTTTAAAACTGTCAACCGCTTCCGTTTACAGGTCTGAACTGCATTCATATTTCATATTTCTGTCTGTCCTGGAATGGTTCTGTTACCTGAACACTTCACAGTAGTGATCCACAAGTTAGGAAACGACACACACACACACACACACACACACAGAGTAATACACACACACAAACATTCTGAGTTATAACACATGAAGCAGGCACATTGAATATGCGTGTGTATGTTTGTTACTCATGTGTTGTGTCATCAACATAAAAGCCCATCACTACTAAACTATAGCTAATCATTTACCACAAACAAACATCTTACTGCACAATAACCAGAGATGACAGTTGCCAGGCAACAGCATAGCTCTGTCAAGATGAAACTCATATCACCCTCTTCCTCGTGTCTACCAGCTCATCTGTGTCTGACTACATACCCCCTACTGGTATTACTGCAGGTATTACTACTGGTATTACTACTACTGGTATTACTGCAGGTATTACTACTGGTACTACTACTACTGGCATTACTACTACTGGCATTACTACTACTGGCATTACTACTACTGGCATTACTACTACTGGCATTACTACTACTGGCATTACTACTGGTATTACTACTACTGGTATTACTGCTACTGGCATTACTACTACTGGCATTACTACTACTGGCATTACTACTACTGGCATTACTACTACTGGCATTACTACTACTGGTATTACTACTACAGGTATTACTACTACAGGTATTACTACTGTGGTATTACTGCTATGGGTAATACTACTACAGGTATTACTACTGCAGGCATTACTCTTCTTTCTGCTACTGGCCATCTCGACTGACCTGACTCTTCTTTCTGCTACTGGCCATCTCGACTGACCTGACTCTTCTTTCTGCTACTGGCCATCTCCACTGACCTGACTCTTCTTTCTGCTACTGGCCATCTCCACTGACCTGACTCTTCTTTCTGCTACTGGCCATCTCCACTGACCTGACTCTTCTTTCTGCTACTGGCCATCTCCACTGACCTGACTCTTCTTTCTGCTACTGGCCATCTCCACTGACCTGACTCTTCTTTCTGCTACTGGCCATCTCCACTGACCTGACTCTTCTTTCTGCTACTGGCCATCTCCACTGACCTGACTCTTCTTTCTGCTACTGGCCATCTCCACTGACCTGACTCTTCTTTCTGCTACTGGCCATCTCCACTGACCTGACTCTTCTTTCTGCTACTGGCCATCTCCACTGACCTGACTCTTCTTTCTGCTACTGGCCATCTCCACTGACCTGACTCTTCTTTCTGCTACTGGCCATCTCCACTGACCTGACTCTGCCTCCTGGTGGCTCAGTGTCAGTAGGAGGTTAATAACGTGGTGCTGAATGAACCCCTGGAACGTTTTTCTTTAAACAGGCGTTGTACTGACAGTCCAGTTATAGAACAAATATCCAGTGGGTTGAGGAACACAGTCGGAACCTCATTTAAATACCCTCATTGCCTCAGGCCCGTAAACAGGAGCAAACGTCAACTCACAGTTTGTTCACAGATGTTTGGTGGAAACACATCCTTCAGTTCAGATAGTTCCGGTAACTTAGCAAACGTACAACTAAATACACATCTGACACCATTTATTTTACTAAACTAATTCCAGAGTTCATACTGGTCTCTCCAAATGGTGTCAATGGTTATGTAAATCAATCTACCACCTGTTAACCATACATACACACACACACACAGTATGTCAGTCTGGGAACCACTTTATAACCATGTCTTTATGGACCACTTTACAGAAACTGGATATTTGTTTAGTTAGTTCTCAAGATCCAACTGAGATTTGGCTTCTGCATTAGAACCAAATAATAATCAAGCTATGTTTTTTAGACTGGGCTTAATGTGTATTCATGAATCCAGCCCATTAAGATGCAGGATCCATTCAATTGTTCACCTTGATAACATTTATTCACTGAACTTCTTCTCCATGTAGTGTTACTTTTATAGCAGCACAATATTTCTTCTCACCTTGGCCTCCTCGTTCACATCCCAAGTGAAGGAGACAGCGTTGTATGAGATCTCCTCAATGTTTCCAATTGTGTTGAAACTTTCTTTGTAGTCTGCTGCAGATAAAGAGATCACATGACCATTACAGGTGTGCAAACAAAGAGATCACATGACAATTACAGGTCTGCAAACAGAGAGATCACATGACCATTACAGGTGTGCAAACAAAGAGATCACATGACCATTACAGGTGTGCAAACAGAGAGATCACATGACCATTACAGGTGTGCAAACAGAGAGATCACATGACCATTACAGGTGTGCAAACAGAGAGATCACATGACCATTACAGGTGTGCAAACAGAGAGATCACATGACCATTACAGGTGTGCAAACAGAGAGATCACATGACCATTACAGGTGTGCAAACATAGAGATCACATGACCATTACAGGTGTGCAAACATAGAGATCACATGACCATTACAGGTGTGCAAACATAGAGATCACATGACCATTACAGGTGTGCAAACAGAGAGATCACATGACCATTACAGGTGTGCAAACAGAGATCACATGACCATTACAGGTGTGCAAACATAGAGATCACATGACCATTACAGGTGTGCAAACAGAGATCACATGACCATTACAGGTGTGCAAACAGAGAGATCACATGACCATTACAGGTGTGCAAACAGAGAGATCACATGACCATTACAGGTCTGTTCACGTCATCATACTGTGTGCATGTTCACGTCATCATACTGTGTGCATGTTCACGTCTTCATACTGTGCATGTTCACGTCTTCATACTGTGTGCATGTTCACGTCTTCATACTGTGTGCATGTGACCCTGTTCAAATCCCAGATCCAGTGACCCGTGACCTTGTTCAAATCCCCTACCTATCTTAAAGCAGGAATGTGAGACAGCATTGGGATGTACGGTTTTCTGATTCATAGTTTTCACTGGCGATTCACTGGAGCTTGTGCACAAGCCGGTAAAGGTTCTACTTTTAAAGTCCATAACTTTTTTACATCATCATCAAAAGTACAAGCTGCCATTCATTCATCAAAGCTATTTGCACTCTTATATTCTGTGTATTTATTATGTAACTAACTGTTGTGTGTATTTATTATGTAACTAACTGTTGTGTGTATTTATTATGTAACTAACGGTTGTGTGTATTTATTATGTAACTAACTGTTGTGTGTATTAATTATGTAACTAACGGTTGTGTGTATTTATTATGTGACTTACTGTTGTGTGTATTTATTATGTAACTAACTGTTGTGTGTATTTATTATGTAACTAACTGTTGTGTGTATTTATTATGTGACTTACTGTTGTGTGTATTTATTATGTAACTAACGGTCGTGTGTATTTATTATGTAACTAACTGTTGTGTGTATTTATTGTGTAACTAACGGTCGTGTGTATTTGTTATGTAACCAACTGTTGTGTGTATTTATTATTGTTGTGTGTTTTTATTATGTAACCAACTGTTGTGTGTATTTATTATTGTTGTGTGTATTTATTATGTAACTAACTGTTGTGTGTATTTATTATTGTTGTGTGTATTTATCATGTAACTAACTGTTGTGTGTATTTATTATGTAACTAACTGTTGTGTGTATTTATTATGTAACTAACTGTTGTGTGTATTTATTATTTTTGTGTGTATTTTTTATGTAACTAACTGTTGTGTGTATTTGTTATGCAACTAACTGTTGTGTGTATTTGTTATGTAACTAACTGTTCTGTGTATTTATTATGTAACTAACTGTTGTGTGTATTTATTATTGGTGTGTGTATTTATTATGTAACTAACTGTTGTGTGTATGTATTATTGTTGTGTGTATTTATAATGTAACTAACTGTTGTGTGTATTTATTATTGTTGTGTGTATTTATCATGTAACTAACTGTTGTGTGTATTTATTATGTAACTAACTGTTGTGTGTATTTATTATGTAACTAACTGTTGTGTGTATTTATTATTGTTGTGTGTATTTATTATGTAACTAACTGTTGTGTGTATTTATTATTTTTGTGTGTATTTTTTATGTAACTAACTGTTGTGTGTATTTGTTATGCAACTAACTGTTGTGTGTATTTGTTATGTAACTAACTGTTCTGTGTATTTATTATGTAACTAACTGTTCTGTGTATTTATTATGTAACTAACTGTTGTGTGTATTTATTATGTAACTAACTGTTGTGTGTATTTATTATGTAACTAACTGTTGTGTGTATTTATTATTGGTGTGTGTATTTATTATGTAACTAACTGTTGTGTGTATGTATTATTGTTGTGTGTATTTATTATGTAACTAACTGTTGTGTGTATTTATTATGTAACTAACTGTTGTGTGTATTCATTATGTAACTAACTGTTGTGTGTATTTATTACGTAACTAACTGTTGTATGTATTTATTATGTAACTAACTGTTGTGTGTATATATTATGTAACTAACTCGTGTGTATTTATTATGTAACTAACTGTCGTGTGTATTTATTATGTAACCAACTGTTGTGTGTATTTATTATGTAACCAACTGTTGTGTGTATTAATTATGTAACCAACTGTTGTGTGTATTTATTATGTAACTAACTGTCGTGTGTATTTGTCTGACCGGGTCATCAACTATCCCCCTCATTGAGACATAAGAAAAATAATTTAGACTGGCTGGAGAGGCGCATTGGGAGAACCTCCAGATGAGTGGGAACCCTGAAGAACACCAGACATCACAGACCATCTGCATGTTGTTCTTACCGATATCCAGAACCCTCTGCTTGGCAGTGTGCTGCCGGGAGTGCCAGTACTTCCAGTGTCTCAACTGCTCAACTCTGTCCTTATCCTCACTGAATACCACCATCACCACACTCTGGAGGACAAAACAGGACGTTACTATCTCTGGAGGACAAAACAGGACGTTACTATCTCTGGAGGACAAAACAGGACGTTACTATCTCTGGAGGACAAAACAGGACGTTACTATCTCTGGAGGACAAAACAGGACGTTACTATCTCTGGAGGACAAAACAGGACGTTACTATCTCTGGAGGACAAAACAGGACGTTACTATCTCTGGAGGACAAAACAGGACGTTACTATCTCTGGAGGACAAAACAGGACGTTACTATCTCTGGAGGACAAAACAGGACGTTACTATCTCTGGAGGACAAAACAGGACGTTACTATCTCTGGAGGACAAAACAGGACGTTACTATCTCTGGAGGACAAAACAGGACGTTACTATCTCTGGAGGACAAAACAGGACGTTACTATCTCTGGAGGACAAAACAGGACGTTACTATCTCTGGAGGACAAAACAGGACGTTACTATCTCTGGAGGACAAAACAGGACGTTACTATCTCTGGAGGAAAAAACAGGACGTAACTATCTCTGGAGGAAAAAACAGGACGTAACTATCTCTGGAGGAAAAAACAGGACGTTACTATCTCTGGAGGACAAAACAGGACGTTACTATCTCTGGAGGACAAAACAGGACGTTACTATCTCTGGAGGACAAAACAGGACGTTACTATCTCTGGAGGAAAAAACAGGACGTTACTATCTCTGGAGGACAAAACAGGACGTTACTATCTCTGGAGGACAAAACAGGACGTTACTATCTCTGGAGGACAAAACAGGACGTTACTATCTCTGGAGGACAAAACAGGACGTTACTATCTCTGGAGGACAAAACAGGACGTTACTATCTCTGGAGGACAAAACAGGACGTTACTATCTCTGGAGGACAAAACAGGACGTTATTATCTCTGGAGGACAAAACAGGACGTTACTATCTCTGGAGGACAAAACAGGACGTTACTATCTCTGGAGGAAAAAACAGGACGTTACTATCTCTGGAGGACAAAACAGGACGTTACTATCTCTGGAGGACAAAACAGGACGTTATTATCTCTGGAGGACAACACCTCAGCTCCTCCCTGGATCCGTTCTGAGCACCCTCACCCGCACTTTGCTGATTGGATGGCGCTGGCCTTTGTTGGCCGGACACATCTGGCTTAGGGTCACAGCGTAGAACTGTCCCTTGTTCAAGTAGGTCATAGGCCCCTCCCCTTGTTTCTGACGGACAGACCTGGGCGCCTCCAGAAAGTACTGGAAAGTGTCCCTGTCAGAGAAAGCATTTACATACTAAACATTAATGCCCTTCATAGACAACAGATGACAGATGTGCGGTCAGTGAATTACTCACATTCCAGGCTCGATGAAGAGGAACTCCTCGCCTCCTACAGAAGGTGACAGTCTGTATCTCTGTAAAAACACCAGGTGGAATATGTGTAGTAAGTAAGTAAGTGTTATCAGCCAGCAGAAACTGGAATAACAACAACCCCTACCCAGCCTCTAACCTGCCCCTACCCAGCCCCTAACCAGCCCACCTCCTGTTCTTACCTCCTGTTCCTCTGGGAACCCTCCACCCATCTCACCTCCGGTTCCTATGGGAACCCTCCACCCAGCTCACCTCCTGTTCCTCTGGGAACCCTCCACCCAGCTCACCTCCTGTTCCTCTGGGAACCCTCCACCCAGCTCACCTCCTGTTCCTCTGGGAACCCTCCACCCAGCTCACCTCCTGTTCCTCTGGGAACCCTCCACCCAGCTCACCTCCTGTTCCTCTGGGAACCCTCCACCCATCTCACCTCCTGTTCCTCTGGGAACCCTCCACCCAGCTTACCTCCTGTTCCTCTGGGAACCCTCCACCCAGCTCACCTCCTGTTCCTCTGGGAACCCTCCACCCAGCTTACCTCCTGTTCCTCTGGGTAGGAGTCCTCATAGGTGCTGTCTGGAGAATCTCTCTTCCTCTGCCGGTCCTTCAGATATTCTCCTCCATGGATAACAGGACTGTCCTGGCTGATGTAGGTGACCGGAGACCGATGGTCATAGGGAGAACGGTTCTGCTCATAAACCATGCGGACCTGTTGGTTCTGCTGCTCCATGTGCCCTCTGTATGGGACTCCCTGACCTCCAGCACCCAGATAACATGATGTCTTGGCTTCCGTTTTCACCATAGTCTCCACTCCAGCCACGTCCTCCACTGATGCCCCCCCACACACCGGGCCACGCCGGGCTGCACCGTCCAGCTGCTGTATGTTGAGGGAAAGGTTCACCGGGCCGGACTTCAGCAGCTGGGTGTGAACTGTACCCGGGTCCACTGTGGCATCCGTCTGGGTCATGTCAGAGGTTCTGTAGCTGCTCAGCAGTCGTTTGTCTCTGGGGATCTGCCAAGAGTCATCATGTTCAACACATGTAAAGTTCCAGCTTTACATACTCAAACTGTACAGGTTAAAATAAAATGATTATTAAAGCTACGTAAAAACAACTCCAAATCGGCAAGGTGCAAACCCTAACATTAACCCCTAGCCCTAACATTAACCCCCAGCCCCAACATCAACCCCCAGCCCTAACATTAACCCCTAGCCCCAACATTGACCCCTAGCCCTAACATTGACCCCCTAGCCCTAACATTGACCCCTAGCCCAAACATTAACCCCTAGCCCCAACATTAACCCCTAGCCCTAACATTAACCCCCAGCCCTAACATTAACCCCCAGCCCTAACATCAACCCCTAGCCCCAACATTAACCCCCAGCCCTAACATTAACCCCTAGCCCTAACATTAACCCCTAGCCCTAACATTAACCCCTAGCCCTAACATTAACCCCTAGCCCCAACATTAACCCCCTAGCCCTAACATTGACCCCTAGCCCTAACATTAACCCCTAGCCCCAACATTAACCCCTAGCCCCAACATTAACCCACAGCCCTAACATTAACCCCTAGCCCTAACATTAACCCCTAGCCCTAACATTAACCCCTAGCCCTAACATTAACCCCTAGCCCCAACATTAACCCCTAGCCCTAACATTAACCCCTAGCCCTAACATTAACCCCCAGCCCCAACATCAACCCCCAGCCCTAACATTAACCCCTAGCCCCAACATTGACCCCTAGCCCTAACATTGACCCCCTAGCCCTAACATTGACCCCTAGCCCAAACATTAACCCCTAGCCCTAACATTAACCCCTAGCCCCAACATTAACCCCCAGCCCTAACATTAACCCCTAGCCCTAACATTAACCCCTAGCCCTAACATTAACCCCTAGCCCTAACATTAACCCCTAGCCCCAACATTAACCCCTAGCCCTAACATTAATCCCTAGCCCCAACATTAACCCCCAGCCCTAACATTAACCCCTAGCCCCAACATTGACCCCTAGCCCTAACATTGACCCCCTAGCCCTAACATTGACCCCTAGCCCAAACATTAACCCCCAGCCCTAACATTAACCCCTAGCCCCAACATTAACCCCCAGCCCTAACATTAACCCCTAGCCCTAACATTAACCCCTAGCCCTAACATTAACCCCTAGCCCTAACATTAACCCCTAGCCCCAACATTAACCCCTAGCCCTAACATTAACCCCTAGCCCCAACATTAACCCCCAGCCCTAACATTAACCCCCAGCCCTAACATTAACCCCTAGCCCTAACATTAACCCCCAGCCCTAACATTAACCCGGTCCTATCCTAGAGCCCCTAACCCCAACCCCCTGACCTTATAGTAATCATAAAGCAGCCCCAGGGCAGCAGCACTGTCCTCATCCCCGTTAATGCTCATCATGGCTTTAGTGGCCGCGGTCAGAGGGTTCTCCAGGTAGTTCTTCCACGCCTCGTCCTCACTGCTAAAGGACTTCCGGGACATGAGGGACATCTCGTTGGGAACCACCACCACCAGACGCTTGCTGAGGCAGTTGGACAAACACAACGAGAAACTCTCACATCGGGAAGAACTACCGTTATTTAAATCACTTTAACAAAACAATGAGGCCATGGGAAAGATATCATTGGCGCTGTAGAATACAATGAGAAAACATGTCCTATCTGGTCTGCCAAGCCACTAGTGTAGCTGTAAACTCTGCCCCAGGCAGGTTCTCACCAAGCTTCAATTAACCTGCCCCTCCTCACGATAATGACCTCATCCTTCTGATGATTGGCTAAAGCTATGATTCCGTAAGATCCAAAAACTGCAGCTAGCATTTATTTACTCAACAGAAAACAACATCTTGCATTTAATAGCAAAAACATTAGTATAAATCAAGGACAAGACAGGAAAGATATGGCATATTCCATATAAACAAATTACAGTACACTATCGAAGTACGGCAATTTGTATTTCTTTAGATTAGTCGGACATTATGGTACTAAATTAAAAGTTATCTTGTGAATTATACACAAAACCCAAAAATATGTAAGAACATGCAGAATATTTCCTGCAAGCTGGAGAGTAACTACTTACTCCTGAGCCATGTTCCTACTGGTCGTGCACGAGAAACTGGTCTTTCAGGTTTGGACCATGCAGGGAATCGAGCTGGTTGTGTCCGGGCTGGATGCACAGGAGGGAGGATGCCAAACACACCCAACACGGGTACACAGGTACTACAGCTGGTTGTGTCCGGGCTGGATGCACAGGAGGGAGGATGCCAAACACACCCAACACGGGTACACAGGTACTACAGCTGGTTGTGTCCGGGCTGGATGCACAGGAGGGAGGATGCCAAACACACCCAACACGGGTACACAGGTACTACAGCTGGTTGTGTCCGGGCTGGATGCACAGGAGGGAGGATGCCAAACACACCCAACACGGGTACACAGGTACTACAGCTGGTTGTGTCCGGGCTGGATGCACAGGAGGGAGGATGCCAAACACACCCAACACGGGTACACAGGTACTACAGCTGGTTGTGTCCGGGCTGGATGCACAGGAGGGAGGATGCCAAACACACCCAACACGGGTACACAGGTACTACAGCTGGTTGTGTCCGGGCTGGATGCACAGGAGGGAGGATGCCAAACACACCCAACACGGGTACACAGGTACTACAGCTGGTTGTGTCCGGGCTGGATGCACAGGAGGGAGGATGCCAAACACACCCAACACGGGTACACAGGTACTACAGCTGGTTGTGTCCGGGCTGGATGCACAGGAGGGAGGATGCCAAACACACCCAACACGGGTACACAGGTACTACAGCTGGTTGTGTCCGGGCTGGATGCACAGGAGGGAGGATGCCAAACACACCCAACACGGGTACACAGGTACTACAGCTGGTTGTGTCCGGGCTGGATGCACAGGAGGGAGGATGCCAAACACACCCAACACGGGTACACAGGTACTACAGCTGGTTGTGTCCGGGCTGGATGCACAGGAGGGAGGATGCCAAACACACCCAACACGGGTACACAGGTACTACAGCTGGTTGTGTCCGGGCTGGATGCACAGGAGGGAGGATGCCAAACACACCCAACACGGGTACACAGGTACTACAGCTTTCAATCAGGATTCTTACCTGGCGTCCAGTAGAGTGTATGAAGTTCCCATTCCCTGACTAAAACGTCAGCAGTAGCTATTTATTCAAAACAATCTGAAGTCAGAAAATGTACACTCCCCTGCCCTGGTGCTTTGAACTGCTGCGGATAAATCAAGTTGAATATTAGGGAGCTGGTACCGCGTGTAGACTAATACTTAAACATAGGTGGATGACAAGCGAGTTAAGGATTGGTCTACAACCGGCGTCACTGATTGGTTGCTTGACATGACAAGCCCCACCTTATACAGTTTATTTGTGTTTGGAAATATACTTTCCCACACTACCAATTATTCAACACTCCTAAAAATTAAACCAACTTTTTTGTATTTGTAAACATTTTAAGAACAACTTAGGACAAAAACAAGGCATAATGCCTTATGATCATATAAACCTTAACTATACATAACCCCAAAAAAGTTCTTTATCACCACAGCTACTGAAATTATTAGATTATCTGAGGTGTAATAGATTAGAAATTGCAACATCAGATTACCTTGGGGTCATAGGCTAACAGAGACAAACACTGTGGAGAAAAGTACTGCTAGCTTCACTCATATTTTATTAATCTAGAAAAGTAGTTAACGTTTAATTACGCTACAGTCAAATTAGTGGTTATATTACGCAGCAATGTGCTTCTGTGTGTGTATGTTAGAGAGTCAGTCAGCCAAGTAGTCAACCAGCCAGTCAGTCAGTCAGTCAGTCATGGGACAGTAGAGTACAGTAGAAGTGCAGTGCTTATATAGAAGGTAAAAAAGGAAAGGATTTCATGGGAACCTGTTTCCTGTCTAGACCTGACCAGGAGTTTGACACACAAACAGTCACTGTCAGTTTGCTAGCTACTACCTGTCTGACAGGTAACGACCAGTGGCTGAAGTAAACTTGGAATGTTTGTTTGAGAGATGTATTTGTGTGTCAGTTGTACCTGCTTAACTGCTTTAGTGGCACACACACACACACATTCAGCAGTTACGCTGCATGCAACTGGAATAAATTACCAGAACATCTTAGACGTGCCCCAAATTTATCCATTTTTAAAGCCAGTGTTAGCACACTGTTAAGTCAATTTTTTTGTTCTTATTCTATTTTTATTTTCTATTCCTCGTTGAATTATCCAGTTGATTTCTTTATTTGTTTTTATTCTAATACATGGCATAAATGAAAACCTGTAATGTATACATAAAAGACCTGGTAGTTCCAAAGACCTATTGCCAGATTCTAAATTGAAAATGTTCTGAAGACTTAATAAAATGTACACAGTTACTATGAGGTGTAATGTTTTAAATGTACATGATGCCAGTAAACAGGTTATGAATATAAAATGCATGTATTTTATTATTTCTATGCATGAATTGTGCATAAAGTTGTAAATAAATTGTAAATTAACTTGCTTGCTAGGCTAGTGTCTGGTTAGGGGCTGGGTAGGGTTTGAGTAGGGTAGGGTTTGCATAGGGGAGGGTCTGGGTAGAGTAGTATCTGTGAAGGGCTTGGGTAGGGTAGTCCCTTGGTAGGCTTTGTGTAAGATAGGGTATGATCTGGGTAGATGTGGACACAAACGTACAGCGAACACCACACCACAGGTACACATCCAGCTTGACAAATGTCATTTTTGCAACAGTTTTCAGTTGTGCGGCAACACAATCTCAATAGGGGGTTCTAATGATCAATTAGCCTTTTAAAATTAAAAACTTGGATTTGCAAACACAACTGGTACTGGTACTGGGTTTCAGTACACATGTATAGATAGTCCATTAGACCACAGGACTGGTACTGGTACTGGGTTTCAGTACACATGTATAGATAGTCCATTAGACCACAGGACTGGTACTGGTACTGGGTTTCAGTACACCTGTATAGATAGTCCATTAGACCACAGGACTGGTACTGGTACTGGGTTTCAGTACACATGTATAGATAGTCCATTAGACCACAGGACTGGTACTGGTACTGGGTTTCAGTACACCTGTATAGATAGTCCATTAGACCACAGGACTGGTACTGGTACTGGGTTTCACTACACCTGTATAAATAGTCAATTAGACCACAGGACTGGTACTGGTACTGGGTTTCACTACACCTGTATAAATAGTCAATTAGACCACAGGACTGGTACTGGTACTGGGTTTCACTACACCTGTATAGATAGTCCATTAGACCACAGGACTGGTACTGGTACTGGGTTTCACTACACCTGTATAGATGGTCCTTTAGACCACAGGACTGGTACTGGGTTTCACTACACCTGTATAGATAGTCCATTAGACCACAGGACTGGTACTGGTACTGGGTTTCACTACACCTGTATAAATAGTCCATTAGACCACAGGACTGGTACTGGTACTGGGTTTCACTACACCTGTATAAATAGTCCATTAGACCACAGGACTGGTACTGGTACTGGGTTTCACTACACCTGTATAGATAGTGTTGTCACTTTAGTGTCGGTCTTAACCTGTAGTTCTGGAGGTTTTACAACTTGTTTTCATGTCCAAGTATTGTTAAAGGTCTGCACCTTGACCAGTGTTTATATGAACCCACACCTGTCAACCTACTGGGCTGTGTGTACCCATACAAAACCAAAGACCAGCACCTGTCAACCCAGACATCTACTGGGCTGTGTGTAGCCATACAAAACCAAAGACCAGCACCTGTCAACCCAGACATCTACTGGGCTGTGTGTAGCCATACAGAGCGTTCTACTACACTGGATGCAGGCGCAGGTTAAAAATGTCACTAAGAATGAAAACCTTGTAACCTTGAACTAAAAGCTTTTTAAGGTTTTAAATTAGAGTTAGGATTTAGATGTCTATAGAGTTAATGTTGGTTGGCTTTTAAAATTATTATTTTTTATACTTTATTGTTGTACTTTCATGTCCAGCCACATTTGTATCAGTTTTTTAATTTTTACAAAAAACAAAAACAGAGAAAAAACAAAACAAATCAAGACCAAAACAAAAACACATATGTGTGTGTATTCAGGTGCGTATGTGTAATAGATAGTGTTCTGTTATTCTGTCTATTTTGTATTTGGGATATATTTTATTCCTCTTTTCTAAGCTATTCCTAGCTATGAAAGTGAGCTTTTCCATTTCTAATACTTGGTCTTGTGTTATACCATATGTAATTCTGGTGCTTTTGGTTGTTTCCAACGACTTTTAAAAATTTAAGAACATAATCTGTAGTAATTGGTGTGTTTGTGACTTTGTGACTGTCATAACTGGTGATGAATGGGGAACATGTGTCTGTACTCTACTCTTCCGGTAACGATCACCTGGTTTTCAGGGATATTCTGCCCTCTGGTGGAATATTTGTCCAGCCGGAAGCGAGAAGTGTCAGATCTGAATTTCAGACTTATTCCACGTCACCCATCCTGTCCTCTACCATAATCGTCTGGTTCAATTGGTTTTGAGGAGCTCTGTAAACCCACCTCCTCCAGTTTAATTAGTTAAAAACGAATCATGTGTTGTGGTCCAGGGGTAGTATTCATTTGAAAAAGTCAAATTCCCAACACATTCCTTGTTAAAGGTAATTCAATCAAACCAAAAATGTGCAATTGAAACGCACAGATTCATTTTTTCATGACGTATAAACAACAATTAACCCATAACCTTACTGTTATAATTCCTGTTGACCCCTCTGAGATAACTTCCTGTAGCCATTTGGGGAAACTGTCAATCAGTCTCTTAAATTGGGGGAGTTGTTATTTATTTTACTGAACTGCGTCATACGTGTCAGGTTTAAAAGCTTTTTTGCAAACATCTTCATTCCTCTTGTGTTGTAGCTTTGCTTGTTTGTTCTGGATAAATGTACATAAATCGCGAGAAAGCCAATGAGTCAAAAGTTAAATGCAACATCTATTTTTGAATTAAACTAAATGCTCACACTATGATATCTGTTGTGGATGTTGTTGGGGCTGTAATCAAGTTATACTTAGGTTTACCTCTGTTGAACACCCATACAGTTATATCACTGGCTGCCCATACTGTTATATCACTGGCTGCCCATACTGTTATATCACTGGCTGCCCATACTGTTATATCACTGGCTGCCCATACTGTTATATCACTGGCTGCCCATACTGTTATATCACTGGCTGCCCATACTGTTATATCACTGGCTGCCCATACTGTTATATCACTGGCTGCCCATACTGTTATATCACTGGCTGCCCATACTGTTATATCACTGGCTGCCCATTCTGTTATATCACTGGCTGCCCATACTGTTATATCACTGGCTGCCCATACTGTTATATCACTGGCTGCCCATACTGTTATATCACTGGCTGCCCATACTGTTATATCACTGGCTGCCCATACTGTTATATCACTGGCTGCCCATACTGTTATATCACTGGCTGCCCATACTGTTATATCACTGGCTGCCCATTCTGTTATATCACTGGCTGCCCATACTGTTATATCACTGGCTGCCCATACTGTTATATCACTGGCTGCCCATACTGTTATATCACTGGCTGCCCATACTGTTATATCACTGGCTGCCCATACTGTTATATCACTGGCTGCCCATACTGTTATATCACTGGCTGCCCATACTGTTATATCACTGGCTGCCCATACTGTTATATCACTGGCTGCCCATACTGTGATATCACTGGCTGCCCATACTGTTATATCACTGGCTGCCCATACTGTTATATCACTGGCTGCCCATACAACACTGCATTTAGTGTACTACAATCAGATGTCCATTCTTTTATATAACTCTACTCACATCTCAAATCAAATGTCCAGTTCTTAAATCAATGTGTCACACAGTTATCCCACTTCTCCTCTCCTCATCTGGAGATGTAGAGCTCAACCCTGGCCCTGAAACCCCTAGTGCCATCCCAGAGCCCCAGGTGATGTAGAGCTCAACCCTGGCCCTGAAACCCCTAGTGCCATCCCAGAGCCCCGGGTGATGTAGAGCTCAACCCTGGCCCTGAAACCCCTAGTGCCATCCCAGAGCCCCAGGTGATGTAGAGCTCAACCCTGGCCCTGAAACCCCTAGTGCCATCCCAGAGCCCCAGGTGATGTAGAGCTCAACCCTGGCCCTGAAACCCCTAATGCCCCATAGGATCTCTTTCAATGATTTATGCAATCTTAAAGTATTGGGTTTATTCACATTAACATTAGAAGTCACCTCCCTAAACTAGACTTACTTACTGCTCTTGCACATTCAGCCGGCCATGACATCATATAGCCCTGTTCGAATCCTGGCTTAGGAAGTCTATCAATAACTCAGAAATAACAATCTAAAACTTTAATATCTCTGCCAAGATAGAGCTACTAAGGCAGGTGGAATAGCAATCTACTGCAGAGATAAGCTACAGAGCTCAGTCATCTTGTCCAGGTCTGTACCCAAACAATTTGAGCTTCTACTTTTAAAAATCCATCTCTCTCAAAACAGGGCTATAACTGTTGCTGCCTGTTACAGCCCCCCTCAGCCCCCCCTCAGCCCCCCTCAGCCCCCCAGTCGCTTTACTGGGATATGCTAAACCCCCCAGTCACTTAAACTGGGATATGCTAAACCCCCCAGTCACTTAAACTGGGATATACTAAATCCCCCAGTCGCTTTACTGGGATATGCTAAACCCCCCAGTCATTTTACTTTCTAAGCTTGATGCACTCAACCTCACACAGATTATAAATTAACCTACCAGGTTCAACCTCCAATCAGAAACCAAGGGGACCCTCATAGACGTTGCCCTGACTAACTTGCCCTGTACATATACCTGTTTATAACCAGGATCTCAGTGATCACTGCCTTATTGCCTGCGTCTGTAATGGGACCGGGGTCAAACGACCACCCCTCATCTCTGTCAGACGCTGTCTAAAACACTTCAGCGAACAGGCCTTTCTAAACGACCTGAACTCTATATCTTGGGTGAACATTAATCTCATCCTGTCAGTAGAGGACGCTTGGCTGTTCCTCAATAGTGAATTTCTTTCTGTCCTAAATGAGCATGCCCCATTTAAAAAGTTTAGTACAAAGGACAGATACAGTCCTTGTTTCACCACAACTCCCATAACCAGCTGTCTCTAGGGGGTGCCACAGGGTTCGATTCTCAGGCCGACTCTATTCTCTCTCTACATTAATGATGTGACTCTCACTGTTGGAGACTCTCAGATTCATCTCTATGCAGACGATACCATCCTGTATACTTCAGGCCCTTCCTTAGATACTGTACACACACATGCTGCCAAACTTGCCTTGGAGAAGATGACTATTATATCAATGTTTGGATAGAACTGCCTCAAACTCTCTCTTGAAAAAAATTGATGTGGTTTACCAGTGTCATACATTTTGTTACCAATGCCCCTAACTACACACACCACTGCAAGCTTTACGCATTAGTCGGCTGGCCGTTGTTTATTACTCTGCGTTTAACTCATCGGTACCAACTTATTTACAAGTCTCTGCTTGGCAAAGTCCCACTGTACCTACGTTCTCTAGTCACCATTGCTACCCACCCACAGCTACTATTCTGGACTAGCCGAGACCCATTGACTCTTGTCAAAAGTAGTGCACAATAAAGATACTATTATTTCCTTTGGGCTTCAAGCCTTCTGTACACTGACTCCTGTTACTTCCCACCACGGGACGTGTCACTAATGACTTTAAACGAGTGACTTTATTAAAATATTGTATTTTGGTTTACAGGCAACAGCACCCCAGGGACGATGCTAGCTAGTAAATAGGTTAGTTTCAACACGTGCCTGGTTTGTTCTTCTCTACAGAGAAACTGATCAGACGGGTTTGGTGGGACAGATTAGGCAATGGTTCACTTTCTCTTATTACTCTCAATTTCTTGCATTCTCTTTCTTACTCTCACTCACTCTCTCTCCCTGTCTCACTCTCAGTCTCACTCTCTCTCCCTGTCTAACTTTCTCTTTCTTACTCTCACTTACTCTCTCTCCCTGTCTAACTTTCTCTTTCTTACTCTCACTCACTCTCTCTCCCTGTCTAACTATCACTCTTTATCTTTCTTACTCTCACTCACTCTCTCTCTTTCTCTTTCTTACTCTCAATCACTCTCTCTCCCTGTCTCACTCTCTCTCTTTCTTACTCTCACTCACTCTCTCTGTCTCACTCTCTCTCTTTCTCTTTCTTACTCTCACTCACTCTCTCTCCCTGTCTCACTCTCTCTCTTTCTTACTCTCACTCACTCTCTCTCCCTGTCTCACTCTCTCTCTTTCTCTTTCTTACTCTCACTCACTCTCTCTCTCCCTGACTAACTCTCACTCATTCTCTTTCTTACTCTCACTCACTCCCTTGCCATGTCTCACTCACTCTCTCTCTGTCTCACTCTCTCTCCTTCTCTTTCTTTCCTACTCATGATCTCTCTCTCACTCTCACTCATTCTCTATCACATTTCATTCTATTGGTTACTATTCAAATCTGTGTCAAGTGTCACTTTGCTGACTTTGTTCCCATTTCAGAAATGTTTAAGAATTTAAGTACAACTTATAGATTTAGGGTCAGGTTTTGGCATTAGGGGTTAAGATTTAAAATCAGTGCAGACGGGTGTTCCTCTGTGGGGTTCTTCTCCTGGGCGTAGTGCTCCTCCTCTGTGTGGTTCTCCTCATGGGTGTGATCCTCCTCCTTTGTGTGGTTCTCCTCCTGGGTGTGGTTCTCCTCATGCAACAGAAACACAATATTTGAAATCATAAACCACAGCCCATTCCATTACAGTGGTGTTTAAATGATGTTAACACAGAAGATAATCTGTGTCTCGGTTCTGGAATGGCACTATCGGTTAGACATCTTCCCTTAAATAGGTTACTGGCTTAATATTACTGTATTCGGGGAGAACATGTGACTGAGTAAAAATAGAACCTGAATGGAAATAGAACTCCTATGTGAGGCAAGCTCTGTGTTCTCGTTAAATACATTGTGGTGTCCTAAAACATTACTCACAAATTATTTACATTTTACTAGCAAATACCTTTATGTGTGCTATAGTTCAGTCTGTCAAACCAACATGCTTCTGATTTCCTTAAAGTATTTGTCAATTTGACCTTTAAGGATCATAATGACTGTTTCCACTTAATGCTTCACTAGCGCCACTAGAGGATAAATCATGTACTTTCGCTTCAGATGTTAATTTATTATTACATTTTAAATAAGTGCACGTGCATGTATAGTTTATATAACGTCACGTTGCAAAACCTATTTCTGAGATGCTTCCTTTCTGACAACTGAGATTTTTGTCGAAGGACCGATTAGCCATCACGTCAATCATAGGTTTCCATGGTATCCTTTGACGTCACAGCTCCCCGCTCAGCCCCTGCCTCTGTGCTGGTGTGATTGGAGGGAAACCCCGTGGATTACATTGAGATTGACGAGTAGTGAGAGTCAGCTGTGTAACGTAGCTAGCTAGCCCAAGAACACCACTGTCCCTTAGCACTCAGGTAAGAAAAAAAACATTTAATATTAATAAATGTCTTTTGAGGTCATGTATTTATGATATGGATCATTCACATAGAAAATTGCTCGTAATTATGAGGTGTAGAGAAAAGATTGGTTAGCGATCCGACATGTCTGCTGCTACATGCTAACTAGCAGCGTCCGCTTGGTAGCGGATCGAAACAATAGCTGGTTAGGATCCAGAACAATAGCGTTGGGGTTAGGGTTAGAACAATAGCTAGTAGGGTTAGCGGATCCAGAACAATAGCTAGTAGCGGTTAGGGTTAGAACAATAGCTAGTAGGGTTGGGTTGGGTTGTGTGTCTGGGGTTAGGGTTGGGTTGGGTTAGGCCAGCATCCTGTCCCTTTATGAACTGGCAGCATCTCCCTGACATTGTAAAGGCGTTTTCTAATGTGATAATCATCTATGCTAATGTCTTTAATATGGTTTATTAAGCTAGACGTCTAACGATAGATAGTTAACTAAGATGGGCTAGATTCAAAATGAAGACAATTAAAATGGGCTGGGTCGGGTTCTCCATCTGACCAGTGTGTGGGTACCAGTGTGTGGGTACCAGTGTGTGGGTACCAGTGTGTGGGTACCAGTGTGTGGGTACCAGTGTGTGGGTACCAGTGTGTGGGTACCAGTGTGTGGGTACCAGTGTGTGGGTAACCAGTTAGCACGCTAACACTGGCGGTACTAACGTTAAACAAGACCCCGGATTAGTTATTTAACCGATTCCACATTTTTTAAATGGTACTATAATAGAATATTTAAGCCACCTATTTAGAGGCATGTCACAAGGAGAACCTGTTGAAACTATTTTGCTATATCCCGGGCTGTTGGATATATATATATATGTAGCACCTATTAGCCCTAGGTAGCACCTATTAGCCCTAGGTAGCACCTATTAGCCCTAGGTAGCACCTATTAGCCCTAGGTAGCACCTATTAGCCCTAGGTAGCACCTATTTAGGTAAAGTCGTATTGATCATTCTAACCTAACATTTGATTTCGACTGCAGTTGAATTGATTTAACTTACTAACTATCTTACAGACATTTCATTGTCGGGTTTGCTAGCCTAGTCATTTCCGGATGAATCACGATGAGAAACATGGTTGTTGTTTTAGCACTGGGACGTAAAAAAACATATTATAATATTTCTGGCGATTACAGCAGGGCGGGGATTAATGGACATAATGTAATTCATTACTGTTAGTTACATGGCTATATGTATGTATGCATATATATATATGTGTATTTGTGTGTATATTCTCCAGGCGGTCTTTTGTAAATGCCAGCTAATCATTCCAGGTGCACATGGGTGTGGCGGGTGAGAACATGCATATCC
The DNA here is from genome assembly GCA_029465975.1 of Dallia pectoralis. Lineage (NCBI taxonomy): Eukaryota > Metazoa > Chordata > Actinopteri > Esociformes > Umbridae > Dallia > Dallia pectoralis. The sequence continues at coordinate 28,537,396 of CM055731.1, read as the reverse complement.
GTGTTTATCTACACTCAGTGGTAGTTCTCTAGTAGCCAGGTACCACCACGGCTTATTTTCACAGGTTCCGGGTGGAGAGCACCCATTTAATATTGTGCCTGGATAAGGCTTCCCGTGGTGAACTCCATTGTGTAAAGAAAACCACCTTGTCTCGCTGTAGGTTTTGACAGTTCTGGACTAGTATACCCGTGGATGCTGGAATGGAAAATGGCTTGGTAAATCAGTTCTGCCACCAGACCCGTGGGCCATTCTGCACTACAGTACAGAGGACCTGTTATTTCCTCCCATCTTATCTGTAACGTAGTCGTAATTTGCTGTCTGATTTGGTTAGCACAGGATAGTATGTGTGAACAGTTTCACTGGGATGAACATGACTTTGCTTTTATTCCTAGACCACGGGAACCTGTGTTGGCTACAGTTAGCCGTGAATCTACCACATTTTCTTGTCTTGAGTTATTTAAAATAAGTTTTACATATTATTTTCCTAGTACTTTGTATGCGTCAGTGAAGTTTGTGGTCAGTTGCTCGCACTTGTTTACATTGTTGAGTTGTGATTTTACCACTGGAGAATTGAGTTGGCAGCTGGAGGGCTACCTCTGTCTGATGCTAACACAGGTAAACATGTCAGTCTGGCCTTGAGCCAGGCACTTTGGCCAGAACACCTACGCTTCATCAAAGGGTTATGTGCTGTGGCATTGCACTGTGTTTCTCTGTATATGTATAGCAACAGCCATGTCCCTCCTCTGCCCCAGCAGCCCTGACTAGCCATGGATGACAAAAGTGAGGTGGTCCAGAAGGAGCTGGTCCAGAAGGCCAAGCTGGCAGAGCAGGCAGAACGCTACGATGACATGGCTGCCTCAATGAAGGCCGTGACTGAGGAGGGCGCTCAGCTCTCCAACGAGGAGCGTAACCTCCTGTCTGTGGCCTACAAGAACGTAGTGGGGGCCAGGCGTTCCTCCTGGAGGGTGGTGTCCAGTATCGAGCAGAAGACTGAGGGCAGCGAGAAAAAGCAGGCCATGGCAAAGGAGTACCGGGATAAAATCGAGAAGGAGCTAAAGGAGATCTGCAATGATGTCCTGGTAAGGTTGGGAAAGGGGATGGGTTCTCTGGGTTTATGACGTGTTGGTAAGGGGATGGGTTCTCTGGGTTTATGACGTGTTGGTAAGGGGATGGGTTCTCTGGGTTTATGACGTGTTGGTAAGGGGATGGGTTCTCTGGGTTTATGACGTGTTGGTAAGGGGATGGGTTCTCTGGGTTTATGACGTGTTGGTAAGGTTGGGTAAGGGGGTGGAGAGACCCACGTGGACGCGGACACACCCTCGTGGACGCGGACACACCCACGTGGACGCGGACACACCCACGTGGACGCGGACACACCCACGTGGACGCGGACACACCCACGTGGACGCGGACACACCCACGTGGACGCGGACACACCCACGTGGACGCGGACACACCCACGTGGACGCGGACACACCCACGTGGACGCAGACACACCCACGTGGACGCAGACACACCCACGTGGACGCAGACACACCCACACAGTTGTGACAGAAGCACCTGAGGCTGAATACATCTGATGTTAACCCCCGCATTCTAATTTTATTGCTGCATTTGGACTGCCTAAACACACTTCCACTTTAGTCAACTGAGCCTCTAGTGATCACAAGGCGGAGTCACAGAAAGGCTCTAATAATAATGGATTCATGTGATCACAAGGCGGAGTCACAGAAAGGCTCTAATAATAATGGATTCATGTGATCACAAGGCGGAGTCACAGAAAGGCTCTAATAATAATGGATTCATGTGATCACAAGGCGGAGTCACAGAAAGGCTCTAATAATAATGGATTCATGTGATCACAAGGCGGAGTCACAGAAAGGCTCTAATAATAATGGATTCATGTGATCACAAGGCGGAGTCACAGAAAGGCTCTAATAATAATAGATACATGTGATCACAAGGCAGAGTCACAGAAAGGTTCTAATAATAATGGATACATGTGATCACAAGGCGGAGTCACAGAAAGGCTCTAATAATAATGGATACATGTGATCACAAGGCGGAGTCACAGAAAGGCTCTAATAATAATAGATACATGTGATCACAAGGCAGAGTCACAGAAAGGTTCTAATAATAATGGATACATGTGATCACAAGGCAGTTGAAAAATTTAAATCACTGTTTTGTAAAAAACTAACCAGAGAATTTATCCACGCATACATCAAATGTTTTAAATTGATCAAATGTAGTGATGTATTTTTACTCTGGTATCAATGTCTACTATTGTAACAGTAGGAGAGCTTATCTGTCTGGATCAAATGCCGTTCTGTGAGTTATGCTGTGAAATGGGTGAGTTGTCAGGGCCTTGGTGCTAGGATGGTTCTGTTCTGGTGAGTCACAGGTTTCTAATTCCTTAATGACGGAGAACACAGTCACTGTCTGTTATGGACCACTGACCTCTACAACTGACGGCTGCGGTGACTGGGGTCAATTTCACTCGCCCATTAGAAGGGGGAGGGGCCCTAATACAATCAATTTAAATCCAGGTTACATAGTTACCTTGACTGGCCCCATTTAAATCCAGGTTACATAGTAACCTTGACTGGCCCCATTTAAATCCAGGTTACATAGTAACCTTGACTGGCCCCATTTAAATCCAGGTTACATAGTTACCTTGACTGGCCCCATTTAAATCCAGGTTACATAGTTACCTTGACTGGCCCCATTTAAATCCAGGTTACATAGTAACCTTGACTGGCCCCATTTAAATCCAGGTTACATAGTTACCTTGACTGGCCCCATTTAAATCCAGGTTACATAGTTACCTTGACTGGCCCCATTTAAATCCAGGTTACATAGTTACCTTGACTGGCCCCATTTAAATCCAGGTTACATAGTTACCTTGACTGGCCCCATTTAAATCCAGGTTACATAGTAACCTTGACTGGCCCCATTTAAATCCAGGTTACATAGTAACCTTGACTGGCCCCATTTAAATCCAGGTTACATAGTTACCTTGACTGGCCCCATTTAAATCCAGGTTACATAGTTACCTTGACTGGCCCCATTTAAATCCAGGTTACATAGTTACCTTGACTGGCCCCATTTAAATCCAGGTTACATAGTTACCTTGACTGGCCCCATTTAAATCCAGGTTACATAGTAACCTTGACTGGCCCCATTTAAATCCAGGTTACATAGTAACCTTGACTGGCCCCATTTAAATCCAGGTTACATAGTAACCTTGACTGGCCCCATTTAAATCCAGGTTACATAGTAACCTTGACTGGCCCCATTTAAATCCAGGTTACATAGTTACCTTGACTGGCCACATTTAAATCCAGGTTACATAGTTACCTTGACTGGCCACATTTAAATCCAGGTTACATAGTTACCTTGACTGGCCCCATTTAAATCCAGGTTACATAGTAACCTTGACTGGCCCCATTTAAATCTAGATGTGTATTTATTTACACAAATGGACAGTTATTTCTCCCATCAGTTTAGACTAAAGAATATTTTCATTGGTCAAAAGAACAATTAGTCTGCTGTGAAAACCTGGAGCTCCAATTGGGAACCGGTCGCATGTCCTGGAATGTCCCTGTGTGGCTGTTTCTCAACGCGTACTAGCGATGTTACGTGTGTGTGTGTTCAGTATGTTGCGTCTCTGGGGACGTGTGTGTCATTTCTCCTCATGGCCCCTTGTGTGTTATGTTACTATGGTTACGTAATGTGTCTACACAGGCGCCCCTAGGGGGTGTGGCACATGCCACTGCATCCTCTATGATAGGCCGACAGCCTAGTGGATGGGGCACCGCTGCTGTATCTTAAATGACACCCTATTGCCTGTGTGGTGCACTACTTTTTTCGTTCATGCACACTGAGATTTTCCCCCAGGCTGCTTATCTTCCTAACGTTGCAGGCTGACCCTATCTGTGAGGGGCGGCTGGCCCTATCTGTGAGGAGCGGCTGGCCCTATCTGCGAGGGGCGGCTGGCCCTATCTGCGAGGGGCGGCTGGCCCTATCTGCGAGGGGCGGCTGGCCCTATCTGCGAGGGGCGGCTGGCCCTATCTGCGAGGGGCGGCTGGCCCTATCTGCGAGGGGCGGCTGGCCCTATCTGCGAGGGGCGGCTGGCCCTATCTGCGAGGGGCGGCTGGCCCTATCTGCGAGGGGCGGCTGGCCCTATCTGCGAGGGGCGGCTGGCCCTATCTGCGAGGGGCGGCTGGCCCTATCTGCGAGGGGCGGCTGGCCCTATCTGCGAGGGGCGGCTGGCCCTATCTGCGAGGGGCGGCTGGCCCTATCTGCGAGGGGCGGCTGGCCCTATCTGCGAGGGGCGGCTGGCCCTATCTGCGAGGGGCGGCTGGCCCTATCTGCGAGGGGCGGCTGGCCCTATCTGCGAGGGGGCGGCTGGCCCTATCTGCGAGGGGCGGCTGGCCCTATCTGCGAGGGGCGGCTGGCCCTATCTGCGAGGGGCGGCTGGCCCTATCTGCGAGGGGCGGCTGGCCCTATCTGCGAGGGGCGGCTGGCCCTATCTGCGAGGGGCGGCTGGCCCTATCTGCGAGGGGCGGCTGGCCCTATCTGCGAGGGGCGGCTGGCCCTATCTGCGAGGGGCGGCTGGCCCTATCTGCGAGGGGCGGCTGGCCCTATCTGCGAGGGGCGGCTGGCCCTATCTGCGAGGGGCGGCTGGCCCTATCTGCGAGGGGCGGCTGGCCCTATCTGCGAGGGGCGGCTGGCCCTATCTGGTTCTCATGTTCCCTGGTTCTCATGTACTCATGTTCTCTGTTCTCTTCAGGTTCTCCTGGACAAGTTCCTCATCCCCAACGCTACACCGTCCGAGAGCAAAGTCTTCTACTTGAAAATGAAAGGAGATTACTTCCGTTACTTAGCTGAGGTCGCAGGAGAGGAGAAAGCTAGTAAGCTGGGTGATTAGTCGGGTGGATGGGTGCAGGTATATATGGTGGCTGGGTGGGTGTAGGTAGGTAGGTTGGGTGGGTGCAGGTATGTATGGTGGGTGGGTGCAGGTATGTATGGTGGGTGAGGGTAGGTAGGTAGGTAGGTTGGGTGGGTGCAGGTATGTATGGTGGGTGGGTGGGTGGGTGGGTGGGTGGGTGCAGGTATGTATGGTGGGTGGGTGGGAGCAGGTAGGTATGTATGGTGGGTGGGTACAGGTGTGGGTGGGAGCAGGTAGGTATGTATGGTGGGTGGGTGTTTGCAGGTAGGTATGTATGGTGGGTGGGTACAGGTGTGGGTGGGAGCAGGTAGGTATGTATGGTGGGTGGGTGTTTGCAGGTAGATATGTATGGTGGGTGGGTACAGGTGTGGGTGGGAGCAGGTAGATATGTATGGTGGGTGGGTACAGGTGTGGGTGGGAGCAGGTAGGTATGTATGGTGGGTGGGTGTTTGCAGGTAGATATGTATGGTGGGTATGTATTCATCATCAGGTCTGATTCTATGCTGGCTGGTAAACTACCACTACTGAACAACACTAGTGTGACAGCAGAGGACAAATGAATGTGGCTACTGAACAACACTTACTGTCCATAATGAGCTGCAGTTGTATCTAAGCCTATAGGTTTTCAGGTATACTAGAAACTTCCATTGGTTTTGCTTGTGTGCCACACCCTTTGGTGTGTGTGTGTGTGTGTGTGTGCCACGCCCATGAAACTGATCTTAACATGCTCTTATAGGAGGGGTTCTGTGTTTTACAGTCATACTGTTGTTCATAGTTGTCTGACTCATACCAGAGTGAAGTTGTTGTAACTGAATAGCTTAGAAGCTATTAAGGATATTTTCAATGCATCTTAATGTATTTTTAAATATTTCTGTTGTCCTGTTTTTGTTGGGTGGGTTGGGTGTTATTCAGAAATCGAAATTATGTGTAATTTTAATAAATGGAAGAGGCAGACGGGGTGAACAGGAAATTACTCTGGGTTCCTCTTAGTGTTTATTGTGCTGTGAGGGTTTGAATGAGTGTAGGACTTTTCTATAGTAAACAGGACAATACTGTTCAAATGGAAATGTCCATATTTGTTATGGTGTTGAGACTGGTTATGTGGGAACTTTTTAATGAAGCTGCCAGTTGAGGACCTGTGAGCGGTCTGTTAAACTAGACTCTGATGTATTTGTCCTCTTGCTCAGTTTTGAACTCGGGCTTTCCACTCTTCTTTCTGTTATGGTTAGGATTTCGCTGTGCTTTAAACGGTATACTCTATTTGCAATGAGAATGAATTGGGGATGTTGTTCTCATGTTTAATCTAATTGTAACATTTACTGTAACTTGTTCTGTCTACTTGTCACTCCAGCCATCATCAGTAACTCCCAGATCTGACTGTAACATTTACTGTAACTTGTTCTGTCCACTTGTCACTACAGCCATCATCAGTAACTCCCAGGATGCGTACAAGGGCGCGTTTGAGATCAGTAAGAATGACATGCAGCCGACCCACCCCATCCGTCTGGGCCTGGCTCTCAACTTCTCTGTCTTCTACTATGAGATTCTGAACTCTCCAGAGCAGGCCTGCAAACTGGCCAAGACGGTAAAATTCTACCTGCTCTGATGGTTCTACCTGCTCTGATGGTTCTACCTGTTTCAGCATTATGGCTGATGCGTGCAGTGATATGTTCACATGTGCAGGTCTGGGAAAACATGTCTTCTTTGTCTTCCGTCATCGTGCAGGCTTTTGATGACGCCATTGCGGAGCTTGATTCCCTGAGTGAAGACTCGTACAAAGACAGCACGTTGATTATGCAGCTACTGAGAGATAACTTGACAGTAAGTGTGTCCACATGTTGGCTCATATTTGATTTACTACTACATGTTATTTGCTAGATCACCGATTTCCCTGTATTTATCTAAAGTCATTAATGAATGTGAACATAACCAAGAAACCTGATGATCATTGTGATTTGTCAGACGATGTGAGTTTGTGACTGACCTTACTCTACCCAGGACAGGTTTAGTCTCTAGTGGCTGACCTTACCCTACCCAGGACAGGTTTAGTGTCTAGTGGCTGACCTTACTCTACACAGGACAGGTTTAGTCTCTAGTGACTGACCTTACTCTACACAGGACAGGTTTAGTCTCTAGTGGCTGACCTTACTCTACACAGGACAGGTTTAGTCTCTAGTGGCTGACCTTACTCTACACAGGACAGGTTTAGTCTCTAGTGGCTGACCTTACTCTACACAGGACAGGTTTAGTCTCTAGTGGCTGACCTTACTCTACACAGGACAGGTTTAGTCTCTAGTGGCTGACCTTACTCTCCACAGGACAGGTTTAGTCTCTAGTGGCTGACCTTACCCTACACAGGACAGGTTTAGTCTCTAGTGGCTGACCTTACCCTACCCAGGACAGGTTTAGTGTCTAGTGGCTGACCTTACTCTACACAGGACAGGTTTAGTCTCTAGTGACTGACCTTACTCTACACAGGACAGGTTTAGTCTCTAGTGACTGACCTTACTCTACACAGGACAGGTTTAGTCTCTAGTGACTGACCTTACTCTACACAGGACAGGTTTAGTCTCTAGTGGCTGACCTTACTCTACACAGGACCGGTTTAGTCTCTAGTGGCTGACCTTACTCTACCCAGGACCAGTTTCGCTGGGCTGCAGTCTAACCTGGTTCTGTTATCTCCTGTTCTCTAGCTGTGGACCTCTGACAACCAGGGAGATGGAGAAGACGGAGAGGATGGCAGAGACTGATCTGTTCCTGGTTCCTGTCTGACTGACTGTCATCATTCATCTAGCAACAACACTCAGACAGACAGATTAATGTGTCATTCACTTCTATATGTTTACTCTTTTGTAGTCATTGTTGGGGTTTTCGGGGGTTGGTTATGTGTTGGGGGGGGCACATTATGGTAGGTCAGGTGGGCGGGGCTTGGCTGCTGACCGCTATATTAATATTATTATTAATATTATTATTCGTCAGGGGAGCAGTAGTGTGCTACTTGTATGTGGAAGGGTGATGGCAAGTTCTCAATTATTGCGAAGTCTCCGGTATACTCTGTATTTATGTAAATGACCCTGTGCTTGACAACATTGTGTGGGGGATCTACTGTTTGACACAGTCCATCTCAGTGGATGCAGCAGCCTGCCATTTTATGTCTGTGTTCACCTAGACAACTGACCAACAACAGACCGGTGACAGCGGGACAACTGACTGTGGTAACAGTTGTGTGATGGTTCTGAGGCATCCTGTTATTGGAACGTTACACACTCACACACATGTTCTGTATTGTGTGCTTCTCTGGCCCATCGACCAGGGCTGGGGTCAACAAGGATGTGGTTTATGGAATCGCGGGGCATTTTTGGAGGTCAGAGGTTACATTCCATTACACCATCACCACGCTGCTCCTGGGTTTATTCCTCCCTGTAGTTGGCCTGCTAATGTCATGGTGCTTCTGTCATTGAGGTATAGAACATTCTAGAACAAATTGCCCGCTGCCTGTGGGTGCAGAGCAGGAACGTTTCCCAACATCCTCATCTTGTTATGGCTTATTTCCATTGAGCTTTTTATTTTCAGGGTTTCTTTCTTTTGATACTTGCCTAATTGCATGTGTGGCTGAGACCTAGTTAATGGGATGTTGTCAAGGAGATGTTGTCAAGCATGTCTTTGAAATGTTCATACAAAACACCCAAGAGGGAAATGTGTTATTTCATGTATGTGGAATAAAATGATCATTTAAAAGTTAAATGTTGAGTTTGAATTGATAAGATCTATTTATTGAAAGAGAATTGGTCTGACAAACTATACTGGTACCAGGAGTCTCCATAGTAACGGTCTATACTGGTACCAGGAGTCTCCATAGTAACGGTCTATACTGGTACCAGGAGTCTCCATAGTAACGGTCTATACTGGTACCAGGAGTCTCCATAGTAACGGTCTATACTGGTACCAGGAGTCTCCATAATAACGGTCTATACTGGTACCAGGAGTCTCCATAGTAACGGTCTATACTGGTACCAGGCGTCTCCATAGTAACGTTGTATGTTGGTACCAGGGGTCTCCATAGTAACGTTGTATGTTGGTACCAGGGGTCTCCATAGTAACGTTCTATGTTGGTACCAGGAGTCTCCATAGTAACGGTCTATACTGGTACCAGGAGTCTCCATAGTCACGGTCTATACTGGTACCAGGCGTCTCCATAGTAACGTTGTATGTTGGTACCAGGGGTCTCCATAGTAACGTTGTATGTTGGTACCAGGGGTCTCCATAGTAACGTTCTATGTTGGTACCAGGAGTCTCCATAGTAACGGCCTATACTGGTACCAGGAGTCTCCATAGAAACGGTCTATACTGGTACCAGGAGTCTCCATAGTAACGGTCTATACTGGTACCAGAAGTCTCCATAGTAACGGTCTATGTTGGTACCAGGAGTCTCCATAGTAACGCTCTATACTGGTACCAGGAGTCTCCATATTAACGCTCTATACTGGTACCAGGAGTCTCCATAGTAACGGCCTATACTGGTACCAGGAGTCTCCATAGTAACGTTGTATGTTGGTACCAGGAGTCTCCATAGTAACGGCCTATACTGGTACCAGGAGTCTCCATAGTAACGTTGTATGTTGGTACCAGGAGTCTCCATAGTAACGGCCTATACTGGTACCAGGAGTCTCCATAGTAACGGCCTATACTGGTACCAGGAGTCTCCATAGTAACGGTCTATACTGGTACCATAGTATTGGGGACTCAGGGCTAATACGCTCAGTCTGATTCACATAAACCTAACAAGGTCTGCTGTCTGAATCACAGAATCATGTGGATTTGTCACAGGATTTAATTCAGGAAGGTAAGATGAATCGTGTATTAGTCACTGGTTTGAATTCTGGAAGGTAAGATGAATCATGTGTATTAGTCACAGGATTTAATTCAGGAAGGAAAGATAAATAATTTGTATTTGTCACAGGATGATTTCAGGAAGGTAAGATGAATTCATTGAAGGGTCCAGCCTTAAAGATGAGAAACTTGTTCTGCTATTGGCTAATCACAAAGTGCTGGAGGGGGGTCATTTGACCCAGAGGCACTTAAAAATGTTTTGGTCCACTCAATAAACTTACAGAAATCTCCTTTTAGGAATGCTCCTAGATATGCACGCTTTATCCCCAGTATTTATTGCTGTTAAAATTACCACTGCAAAAGCTAATCTAAGCTATTTTGCCCAAATAATGTGCTTATGTGCGTCCTGCCTTCTTTTGTTCATTGCGGTGTCATGCACATTCCCACAATCAAAAGCTCTGAATTCAATTTTACCAGATTATTAATTTTGCCTTGTGATATTTTCAAAGGATATGAGAACCAATAATAGCCAGACTATCGAGCTGTAGCGCAAATATGTCCTAATGGGGGAATGGACACCTGGTATGTTTCTGCCCCAATCGCTTAACTCTAGTAGGAGTCCTAGTGGTTCCAAACTCTAGTAGGAGTCCTAGTGGTTCCAAACTCTAGTAGGAGTCCTAGTGGTTCCAAACTCTAGTAGGAGACCTAGTGGTTCCAAACTCTAGTAGGAGTCCTAGTGGTTCCAAACTCTAGTAGGAGTCCTAGTGGTTCCAAACTATAGTAGGAGTCCTAGTGGTTCCAAACTCTAGTAGGAGTCCTAGTGGTTCCAAACTCTAGTAGGAGCCCTAGTGGTTCCAAACTCTAGTAGGAGTCCTAGTGGTTCCAAACTCTAGTAGGAGTCCTAGTGGTTCCAAACTCTAGTAGGAGTCCTAGTGGTTCCAAAATCTAGTAGGAGTCCTAGTGGTTCCAAACTCTAGTAGGAGTCCTAGTGGTTCCAAACTCTAGTAAGAGACCTAGTGGTTCCAAACTCTAGTAGGAGACCTAGTGGTTCCAAAATCTAGTAGGAGTCCTGTTGGTTCCAAACTATAGTAGGAGTCCTAGTGGTTCCAAACTCTAGTAGGAGTCCTAGTGGTTCCAAACTCTAGTAGGAGTCCTAGTGGTTCCAAACTCTAGTAGGAGACCTAGTGGTTCCAAACTCTAGTAGGAGACCTAGTGGTTCCAAACTCTGGTAGGAGTCCTAGTGGTTCCAAACTCTAGTAGGAGACCTAGTGGTTCCAAACTCTGGTAGGAGTCCTAGTGGTTCCAAACTCTAGTAGGAGTCCTAGTGGTTCCAAACTCTAGTAGGAGTCCTAGTGGTTCCAAACTCTAGTAGGAGTCCTAGTGGTTCCAAACTCTAGTAGGAGTCCTAGTGGTTCCAAACTCTAGTAGGAGTACTAGTGGTTCCAAACTCTAGTAGGAGTCCTAGTGGTTCCAAACTCTAGTAGGAGACCTAGTGGTTCCAAACTCTAGTAGGAGTCCTAGTGGTTCCAAACTCTAGTAGGAGACCTAGTGGTTCCAAACTCTAGTAGGAGTCCTAGTGGTTCCAAACTCTACTAGGAGTCCTAGTGGTTCAAAACTCTAGTAGGAGTCCTAGTGGTTCCAAACTCTAGTAGGAGTCCTAGTGGTTCCAAACTCTAGTAGGAGTCCTAGTGGTTCCAAACTCTAGTAGGAGTCTTAGTGGTTCCAAACTCTAGTAGGAGACCTAGTGGTTCCAAACTCTAGTAGGAGACCTAGTGGTTCCAAACTCTAGTAGGAGACCTAGTGGTTCCAAACTCTGGTAGGAGTCCTAGTGGTTCCAAACTCTAGTAGGAGTCTTAGTGGTTCCAAACTCTAGTAGGAGTCCTAGTGGTTCCAAACTCTAGTAGGAGACCTAGTGGTTCCAAACTCTGGTAGGAGTCCTAGTGGTTCCAAACTCTAGTAGGAGTCCTAGTGGTTCCAAACTCTAGTAGGAGTCCTAGTGGTTCCAAACTCTAGTAGGAGTCCTAGTGGTTCCAAACTCTAGTAGGAGACCTAGTGGTTCCAAACTCTCGTAGGAGTCCTAGTGGTTCCAAACTCTAGTAGGAGTCCTAGTGGTTCCAAACTCTACTAGGAGTCCTAGTGGTTCCAAACTCTAGTAGGAGTCCTAGTGGTTCCAAACTCTAGTAGGAGACCTAGTGGTTCCAAACTCTAGTAGGAGTCCTAGTGGTTCCAAACTCTAGTAGGAGACCTAGTGGTTCCAACTCTAGTAGGAGACCTAGTGGTTCCAAACTCTAGTAGGAGACCTAGTGGTTCCAAACTCTAGTAGGAGTCCTAGTGGTTCCAAACTCTACTAGGAGTCCTAGTGGTTCCAAACACTAGTAGGAGTCCTAGTGGTTCAAAACTCTAGTAGGAGTCCTAGTGGTTCCAAACTCTAGTAGGAGTCCTAGTGGTTCCAAACTCTAGTAGGAGTCCTAGTGGTTCCAAACTCTAGTAGGAGTCCTAGTGGTTCCAAACTCTAGTAGGAGTCCTAGTGGTTCCAAACTCTAGTAGGAGTCCTAGTGGTTCCAAACTCTAGTAGGAGTCCTAGTGGTTCCAAACTCTAGTAGGAGTCCTAGTGGTTCCAAACTCTAGTAGCAGTCCTAGTCTAGTGGTTCCAAACTCTAGTAGGAGTCCTAGTGGTTCCAAACTATAGTAGGAGACCTAGTGGTTCCAAACTCTAGTAGGAGTCCTAGTGGTTCCAAACTCTAGTAGGAGTCCTAGTGGTTCCAAACTCTAGTAGGAGTCCTAGTGGTTCCAAACTCTAGTAGGAGTCCTAGTGGTTCCAAACTCTAGTAGGAGTCCTAGTGGTTCCAAACTCTAGTAGGAGTCCTAGTGGTTCCAAACTCTAGTAGGAGTCCTAGTGGTTCCAAACTCTAGTAGGAGACCTAGTGGTTCCAAACTCTAGTAGGAGTCCTAGTGGTTCCAAACTCTACTAGGAGTCCTAGTGGTTCCAAACTCTACTAGGAGTCCTAGTGGTTCCAAACTCTAGTAGGAGTCCTAGTGGTTCCAAACTCTAGTAGGAGTCCTAGTGGTTCCAAACTCTAGTAGGAGTCCTAGTGGTTCCAAACTCTAGTAGGAGACCTAGTGGTTCCAAACTCTAGTAGGAGTCCTAGTGGTTCCAAACTCTAGTAGGAGACCTAGTGGTTCCAAACTCTAGTAGGAGTCCTAGTGGTTCCAAACTCTACTAGGAGTCCTAGTGGTTCAAAACTCTAGTAGGAGTCCTAGTGGTTCCAAACTCTAGTAGGAGTCCTAGTGGTTCCAAACTCTAGTAGGAGTCCTAGTGGTTCCAAACTCTAGTAGGAGTCCTAGTGGTTCCAAACTCTAGTAGGAGTCCTAGTGGTTCCAAACTCTAGTAGGAGTCCTAGTGGTTCCAAACTCTAGAAGGAGTCCTAGTGGTTCCAAACTCTAGTAGGAGTCCTAGTGGTTCCAAACTCTAGTAGGAGTCCTAGTGGTTCCAAACTCTAGTAGGAGTCCTAGTGGTTCCAAACTCTAGTAGGAGTCCTAGTGGTTCCAAACTCTAGTAGGAGTCCTAGTGGTTCCAAACTCTAGTAGGAGTCCTAGTGGTTCCAAACTCTAGTAGGAGTCCTAGTGGTTCCAAACTCTAGTAGGAGTCCTAGTGGTTCCAAACTCTAGTAAGAGACCTAGTGGTTCCAAACTCTAGTAGGAGACCTAGTGGTTCCAAAATCTAGTAGGAGTCCTGTTGGTTCCAAACTATAGTAGGAGTCCTAGTGGTTCCAAACTCTAGTAGGAGTCCTAGTGGTTCCAAACTCTAGTAGGAGTCCTAGTGGTTCCAAACTCTAGTAGGAGACCTAGTGGTTCCAAACTCTAGTAGGAGACCTAGTGGTTCCAAACTCTGGTAGGAGTCCTAGTGGTTCCAAACTCTAGTAGGAGCCCTAGTGGTTCCAAACTCTAGTAGGAGACATAGTGGTTCCAAACTCTAGTAGGAGACCTAGTGGTTCCAAACTCTGGTAGGAGTCCTAGTGGTTCCAAACTCTAGTAGGAGTCTTAGTGGTTCCAAACTCTAGTAGGAGACCTAGTGGTTCCAAACTCTAGTAGGAGACCTAGTGGTTCCAAACTCTAGTAGGAGACCTAGTGGTTCCAAACTCTGGTAGGAGTCCTAGTGGTTCCAAACTCTAGTAGGAGTCTTAGTGGTTCCAAACTCTAGTAGGAGTCCTAGTGGTTCCAAACTCTAGTAGGAGTCCTAGTGGTTCCAAACTATAGTAGGAGACCTAGTGGTTCCAAACTCTAGTAGGAGTCCTAGTGGTTCCAAACTCTAGTAGGAGTCCTAGTGGTTCCAAATTCTAGTAGGAGTCCTAGTGGTTCCAAACTCTAGTAGGAGTCCTAGTGGTTCCAAAATCTAGTAGGAGTCCTGTTGGTTCCAAACTATAGTAGGAGTCCTAGTGGTTCCAAACTCTAGTAGGAGTCCTAGTGGTTCCAAACTCTAGTAGGAGACCTAGTGGTTCCAAACTCTAGTAGGAGACCTAGTGGTTCCAAACTCTAGTAGGAGTCCTAGTGGTTCCAAACTCTAGTAGGAGTCCTAGTGGTTCCAAACTCTAGTAGGAGTCCTAGTGGTTCCAAACTCTAGTAGGAGTCCTAGTGGTTCCAAACTCTAGTAGGAGTCCTAGTGGTTCCAAACTCTAGTAGGAGTCCTAGTGGTTCCAAACTCTAGTAGGAGTCCTAGTGGTTCCAAACTCTAGTAGGAGTCCTAGTGGTTCCAAACTCTAGTAGGAGTCCTAGTGGTTCCAAACTCTAGTAGGAGTCCTAGTGGTTCCAAACTCTAGTAGGAGTCCTAGTGGTTCCAAACTCTAGTAGGAGTCCTAGTGGTTCCAAACTCTAGTAGGAGTCCTAGTGGTTCCAAACTCTAGTAGGAGTCCTAGTGGTTCCAAACTCTAGTAGGAGTCCTAGTGGTTCCAAACTCTAGTAGGAGTCCTAGTGGTTCCAAACTCTAGTAGGAGTCCTAGTGGTTCCAAACTCTAGTAGGAGTCCTAGTGGTTCCAAAATCTAGTAGGAGTCCTAGTGGTTCCAAACTCTAGTAGGAGTCCTAGTGGTTCCAAACTCTAGTAAGAGACCTAGTGGTTCCAAACTCTAGTAGGAGACCTAGTGGTTCCAAAATCTAGTAGGAGTCCTGTTGGTTCCAAACTATAGTAGGAGTCCTAGTGGTTCCAAACTCTAGTAGGAGTCCTAGTGGTTCCAAACTCTAGTAGGAGTCCTAGTGGTTCCAAACTCTAGTAGGAGACCTAGTGGTTCCAAACTCTAGTAGGAGACCTAGTGGTTCCAAACTCTGGTAGGAGTCCTAGTGGTTCCAAACTCTAGTAGGAGCCCTAGTGGTTCCAAACTCTAGTAGGAGACATAGTGGTTCCAAACACTAGTAGGAGACCTAGTGGTTCCAAACTCTGGTAGGAGTCCTAGTGGTTCCAAACTCTAGTAGGAGTCTTAGTGGTTCCAAACTCTAGTAGGAGTCCTAGTGGTTCCAAACTCTAGTAGGAGTCCTAGTGGTTCCAAACTCTAGTAGGAGTCCTAGTGGTTCCAAACTCTAGTAGGAGTCCTAGTGGTTCCAAACTCTAGTAGGAGTCCTAGTGGTTCCAAATTCTAGTAGGAGTCCTGGTGGTTCCAAACTCTAGTAGGAGTCCTAGTGGTTCCAAAATCTAGTAGGAGTCCTGTTGGTTCCAAACTATAGTAGGAGTCCTAGTGGTTCCAAACTCTAGTAGGAGTCCTAGTGGTTCCAAACTCTAGTAGGAGACCTAGTGGTTC
Organism: Dallia pectoralis; assembly: GCA_029465975.1. NCBI lineage: Eukaryota > Metazoa > Chordata > Actinopteri > Esociformes > Umbridae > Dallia > Dallia pectoralis. The sequence goes on along the minus strand of CM055731.1, from coordinate 28,521,825 downwards.
CAAACTCTAGTAGGAGACCTAGTGGTTCCAAACTCTGGTAGGAGACCTAGTGGTTCCAAACTCTAGTAGGAGCCCTAGTGGTTCCAAACTCTAGTAGGAGACCTAGTGGTTCCAAACTCTAGTAGGAGACCTAGTGGTTCCAAACTCTGGTAGGAGTCCTAGTGGTTCCAAACTCTAGTAGGAGTCTTAGTGGTTCCAAACTCTAGTAGGAGACCTAGTGGTTCCAAACTCTAGTAGGAGACCTAGTGGTTCCAAACTCTAGTAGGAGACCTAGTGGTTCCAAACTCTGGTAGGAGTCCTAGTGGTTCCAAACTCTAGTAGGAGTCTTAGTGGTTCCAAACTCTAGTAGGAGCCCTAGTGGTTCCAAACTCTAGTAGGAGACCTAGTGGTTCCAAACTCTAGTAGGAGTCCTAGTGGTTCCAAACTCTAGTAGGAGTCCTAGTGGTTCCAAACTCTAGTAGGAGTCCTAGTGGTTCCAAACTCTAGTAGGAGTCCTAGTGGTTCCAAACTCTAGTAGGAGTCCTAGTGGTTCCAAACTCTAGTAGGAGTCCTAGTGGTTCCAAACTCTAGTAGGAGTCCTAGTGGTTCCAAACTCTAGTAGGAGTCCTAGTGGTTCCAAACTCTAGTAGGAGTCCTAGTGGTTCCAAACTCTAGTAGGAGTCCTAGTGGTTCCAAACTCTAGTAGGATACCTAGTGGTTCCAAACTCTAGTAGGAGACCTAGTGGTTCCAAACTCTGGTAGGAGACCTAGTGGTTCCAAACTCTAGTAGGAGCCCTAGTGGTTCCAAACTCTAGTAGGAGACCTAGTGGTTCCAAACTCTAGTAGGAGACCTAGTGGTTCCAAACTCTGGTAGGAGTCCTAGTGGTTCCAAACTCTAGTAGGAGTCTTAGTGGTTCCAAACTCTAGTAGGAGACCTAGTGGTTCCAAACTCTAGTAGGAGACCTAGTGGTTCCAAACTCTAGTAGGAGACCTAGTGGTTCCAAACTCTGGTAGGAGTCCTAGTGGTTCCAAACTCTAGTAGGAGTCTTAGTGGTTCCAAACTCTAGTAGGAGTCCTAGTGGTTCCAAACTCTAGTAGGAGTCCTAGTGGTTCCAAAATCTAGTAGGAGTCCTAGTGGTTCCAAACTCTAGTAGGAGTCCTAGTGGTTCCAAACTCTAGTAAGAGACCTAGTGGTTCCAAAATCTAGTAGGAGTCCTGTTGGTTCCAAACTATAGTAGGAGTCCTAGTGGTTCCAAACTCTAGTAGGAGTCCTAGTGGTTCCAAACTCTAGTAGGAGACCTAGTGGTTCCAAACTCTAGTAGGAGACCTAGTGGTTCCAAACTCTGGTAGGATTCCTAGTGGTTCCAAACTCTAGTAGGAGCCCTAGTGGTTCCAAACTCTAGTAGGAGACCTAGTGGTTCCAAACTCTAGTAGGAGTCCTAGTGGTTCCAAACTCTAGTAGGAGTCCTAGTGGTTCCAAAATCTAGTAGGAGTCCTGTTGGTTCCAAACTCTAGTAGGAGTCCTAGTGGTTCCAAACTCTAGTAAGAGACCTAGTGGTTCCAAAATCTAGTAGGAGTCCTGTTGGTTCCAAACTATAGTAGGAGTCCTAGTGGTTCCAAACTCTAGTAGGAGTCCTAGTGGTTCCAAACTCTAGTAGGAGACCTAGTGGTTCCAAACTCTAGTAGGAGACCTAGTGGTTCCAAACTCTGGTAGGATTCCTAGTGGTTCCAAACTCTAGTAGGAGCCCTAGTGGTTCCAAACTCTAGTAGGAGACCTAGTGGTTCCAAACTCTAGTAGGAGACCTAGTGGTTCCAAACTCTGGTAGGAGTCCTAGTGGTTCCAAACTCTAGTAGGAGTCTTAGTGGTTCCAAACTCTAGTAGGAGACCTAGTGGTTCCAAACTCTAGTAGGAGACCTAGTGGTTCCAAACTCTAGTAGGAGTCCTAGTGGTTCCAAACTCTAGTAGGAGTCTTAGTGGTTCCAAACTCTAGTAGGAGTCCTAGTGGTTCCAAACTCTAGTAGGAGTCCTAGTGGTTCCAAACTCTAGTAGGAGACCTAGTGGTTCCAAACTCTAGTAGGAGTCCTAGTGGTTCCAAACTCTAGTAGGAGACCTAGTGGTTCCAAACTCTAGTAGGAGTCCTAGTGGTTCCGTAACTCTAGTAGGAGACCTAGTGGTTCCAAACTCTAGTAGGAGTCCTAGTGGTTCCAAACTCTAGTAGGAGTCCTAGTGGTTCCAAACTCTAGTAGGAGTCCTAGTGGTTCCAAACTCTAGTAGGAGTCCTAGTGGTTCCAAACTCTAGTAGGAGTCCTAGTGGTTCCAAACTCTAGTAGGAGACCTAGTGGTTCCAAACTCTCGTAGGAGTCCTAGTGGTTCCAAACTCTAGTAGGAGTCCTAGTGGTTCCAAACTCTACTAGGAGTCCTAGTGGTTCCAAACTCTAGTAGGAGTCCTAGTGGTTCCAAACTCTAGTAGGAGACCTAGTGGTTCCAAACTCTAGTAGGAGTCCTAGTGGTTCCAAACTCTAGTAGGAGACCTAGTGGTTCCAACTCTAGTAGGAGACCTAGTGGTTCCAAACTCTAGTAGGAGACCTAGTGGTTCCAAACTCTAGTAGGAGTCCTAGTGGTTCCAAACTCTACTAGGAGTCCTAGTGGTTCCAAACTCTAGTAGGAGTCCTAGTGGTTCCAAACTCTAGTAGGAGTCCTAGTGGTTCCAAACTCTAGTAGGAGTCCTAGTGGTTCCAAACTCTAGTAGGAGTCCTAGTGGTTCCAAACTCTAGTAGGAGTCCTAGTGGTTCCAAACTCTAGTAGGAGTCCTAGTGGTTCCAAACTCTAGTAGGAGTCCTAGTGGTTCCAAACTCTAGTAGGAGTCCTAGTGGTTCCAAACTCTAGTAGGAGTCCTAGTGGTTCCAAACTCTAGTAGGAGTCCTAGTGGTTCCAAACTCTAGTAGAAGTCCTAGTGGTTCCAAACTATAGTAGGAGACCTAGTGGTTCCAACTCTAGTAGGAGACCTAGTGGTTCCAAACTCTAGTAGGAGACCTAGTGGTTCCAAACTCTAGTAGGAGTCCTAGTGGTTCCAAACTCTAGTAGGAGTCCTAGTGGTTCCAAACTCTAGTAGGAGTCCTAGTGGTTCCAAACTCTAGTAGGAGTCCTAGTGGTTCCAAACTCTAGTAGGAGTCCTAGTGGTTCCAAACTCTAGTAGGAGTCCTAGTGGTTCCAAACTCTAGTAGGAGTCCTAGTGGTTCCAAACTCTAGTAGGAGTCCTAGTGGTTCCAAACTCTAGTAGGAGTCCTAGTGGTTCCAAACTCTAGTAGGAGTCCTAGTGGTTCCAAACTCTAGTAGGAGTCCTAGTGGTTCCAAACTCTAGTAGGAGTCCTAGTGGTTCCAAACTATAGTAGGAGACCTAGTGGTTCCAAACTCTAGTAGGAGTCCTAGTGGTTCCAAACTCTAGTAGGAGTCCTAGTGGTTCCAAACTCTAGTAGGAGTCCTAGTGGTTCCAAACTCTAGTAGGAGTCCTAGTGGTTCCAAACTCTAGTAGGAGTCCTAGTGGTTCCAAACTCTAGTAGGAGACCTAGTGGTTCCAAACTCTAGTAGGAGTCCTAGTGGTTCCAAACTCTAGTAGGAGTCCTAGTGGTTCCAAACTCTAGTAGGAGTCCTAGTGGTTCCAAACTCTAGTAGGAGTCCTAGTGGTTCCAAACTCTAGTAGGAGTCCTAGTGGTTCCAAACTCTAGTAGGAGACCTAGTGGTTCCAAACTCTAGTAGGAGTCCTAGTGGTTCCAAACTCTACTAGGAGTCCTAGTGGTTCCAAACTCTACTAGGAGTCCTAGTGGTTCCAAACTCTAGTAGGAGTCCTAGTGGTTCCAAACTCTAGTAGGAGTCCTAGTGGTTCCAAACTCTAGTAGGAGTCCTAGTGGTTCCAAACTCTAGTAGGAGTACTAGTGGTTCCAAACTCTAGTAGGAGTCCTAGTGGTTCCAAACTCTAGTAGGAGACCTAGTGGTTCCAAACTCTAGTAGGAGTCCTAGTGGTTCCAAACTCTAGTAGGAGACCTAGTGGTTCCAAACTCTAGTAGGAGTCCTAGTGGTTCCAAACTCTACTAGGAGTCCTAGTGGTTCAAAACTCTAGTAGGAGTCCTAGTGGTTCCAAACTCTAGTAGGAGTCCTAGTGGTTCCAAACTCTAGTAGGAGTCCTAGTGGTTCCAAACTCTAGTAGGAGTCCTAGTGGTTCCAAACTCTAGTAGGAGTCCTAGTGGTTCCAAACTCTAGTAGGAGTCCTAGTGGTTCCAAACTCTAGTAGGAGTCCTAGTGGTTCCAAACTCTAGTAGGAGTCCTAGTGGTTCCAAACTCTAGTAGGAGTCCTAGTGGTTCCAAACTCTAGTAGGAGTCCTAGTGGTTCCAAACTCTAGTAGGAGTCCTAGTGGTTCCAAACTCTAGTAGGAGTCCTAGTGGTTCCAAACTATAGTAGGAGACCTAGTGGTTCCAAACTCTAGTAGGAGTCCTAGTGGTTCCAAACTCTAGTAGGAGTCCTAGTGGTTCCAAACTCTAGTAGGAGTCCTAGTGGTTCCAAACTCTAGTAGGAGTCCTAGTGGTTCCAAACTCTAGTAGGAGACCTAGTGGTTCCAAACTCTAGTAGGAGTCCTAGTGGTTCCAAACTCTAGTAGGAGTCCTAGTGGTTCCAAACTCTAGTAGGAGTCCTAGTGGTTCCAAACTCTAGTAGGAGACCTAGTGGTTCCAAACTCTAGTAGGAGTCCTAGTGGTTCCAAACTCTACTAGGAGTCCTAGTGGTTCCAAACTCTAGTAGGAGTCCTAGTGGTTCCAAACTCTAGTAGGAGTCCTAGTGGTTCCAAACTCTAGTAGGAGTCCTAGTGGTTCCAAACTCTAGTAGGAGTCCTAGTGGTTCCAAACTCTAGTAGGAGTACTAGTGGTTCCAAACTCTAGTAGGAGTCCTAGTGGTTCCAAACTCTAGTAGGAGACCTAGTGGTTCCAAACTCTAGTAGGAGTCCTAGTGGTTCCAAACTCTAGTAGGAGACCTAGTGGTTCCAAACTCTAGTAGGAGTCCTAGTGGTTCCAAACTCTACTAGGAGTCCTAGTGGTTCAAAACTCTAGTAGGAGTCCTAGTGGTTCCAAACTCTAGTAGGAGTCCTAGTGGTTCCAAACTCTAGTAGGAGTCCTAGTGGTTCCAAACTCTAGTAGGAGTCCTAGTGGTTCCAAACTCTAGTAGGAGTCCTAGTGGTTCCAAACTCTAGTAGGAGTCCTAGTGGTTCCAAACTCTAGTAGGAGTCCTAGTGGTTCCAAACTCTAGTAGGAGTCCTAGTGGTTCCAAACTCTAGTAGGAGTCCTAGTGGTTCCAAACTCTAGTAGGAGTCCTAGTGGTTCCAAACTCTAGTAGGAGTCCTAGTGGTTCCAAACTCTAGTAGGAGTCCTAGTGGTTCCAAACTCTAGTAGGAGTCCTAGTGGTTCCAAACTCTAGTAGGAGTCCTAGTGGTTCCAAACTCTAGTAGGAGACCTAGTGGTTCCAAACTCTAGTAGGAGTCCTAGTGGTTCCAAACTCTAGTAGGAGTCCTAGTGGTTCCAAACTCTAGTAGGAGTCCTGGTGGTTCCAAACTTCTTCCATTTACGGATGATGGAGGCCACAGTGCTCATTGGGACCTTCAATGCTGCAGAAATGTTTCCGTACTGTTACCCAGATCTGTGAATTCTTTGGACTTTATGGCTTGTGCTTTGACATACACAACTACTTCTTCTTTGTTGCGGTTGGCATCCATCTTATTGGCGCATTACTGCCACCTTGTGCTCTGGAGTGTGGATCAGATAATAGACTTACAATCTAACCTCAAGTGGGATTTGAACGTCTGCTCACTAACCAGGAAAGCACAACAGAGGATGTACTTCCTACGGCAGCTGAAGAAATTCAACCTGCCCAAGACTATGATGGTCCACTTCTACTCAACCATCATTGAGTCCATCCTCACCTCATCCATCACCATCTGGTACCCTGCTGCTACAGCTAAGGACAGGAGCAGACTGCAGCGTATCACCTGTGACTAAACTGTCTTTCAAGTATGACAAACCCCATGTCATTTAAGACCAAACTAACCTCAATAACACTTAAAACACTTAAAGGAGTATGACAAACCCCTGGTCATTTGAGACCAAATTCACTTTACTAACACTTATACATTTAGTTTATTTGTGCCAAGTCTCTTCAAACTGGTGAGTCATGAGAGAGAATAAATGATGGAGACATACAAAGTGGATAGAGAAACGGGTTCCTTTGGAATTCAGAGTAATCATCTCAATTTCCTTAAAGTTGATATCACAATACTGTCATGTTATTAATGTTATTTAAAACATCTGAACATTTGAATATCTTTCTGGACAGTGTGACATAGACAGAAGAGGACAGTCCAGTTCCCTTGAGCCCAGCTTCTCTAGGTTTCTAAGCTTGCTGTGCTTCAGAATCATATGAGCAGCTCTTGTGGTATCTGTGCACTACAACTGCTAATGTAAAAAGAGATTCATGGAAATGAATTTGATTGATTGATGATTAATTTTTGGAGGGTCTTTCTCAATATAATTCTTAATTTGAGCAGCTGATAGCAAAAGTCCAAAAGTAGCTCCAACCAACAACTGTTTAATGTGTGTGGAGAAATTAGACCAAGCGGCCGATTAACTGCCTATTAGCTTTTTGACACTGTGGCCAGAGAAAACAACTGGAGGGTCTTGAGGCTCAAACCTTAATCCCTTAGAGATTCGTTGTGTGATCAAAGATAAAAACGATTTAACATAGATATTTGTCCATATGGGATTTGAGGGGCTTTATCATATCATCCCAGGCATCAAGACAGAAACTCGGAAGACTGGAACTAGCTGAACTGGAAAGACAGGTTTCGATTCTGGATAATGTGAAGGCTTGTTATCTAACTGCAGAGGAATAGAGGCCTTTTAAAACTCTGATACAATTTTGAGCAGTACCTTTATAGATTAAACTCATCATGGAGAATCTACACACAGAAGCACATTTAACTTGGCATTGCTTTTGATCACTTACAATGTACACAATCAGGGATCTTTACCTGTATGGGACTTTTGACTTATTTAATCAACTGAGGTACACCTATGGCCTCTGTAGAAATTTCTTATTTGCAAGCCTGAGGTGGTAATGATCTGGGGGGAATTTAAATACTACTCTATCAGTAATACTACATTTTGTTCAGTATTATACCTAGATAATATATAAAATAATTAAATAAAAGACAAATTTGGATACATGTTAATGTTGGTCTGTAAATGGAAATACCTCCAAATTGCCCTCTATATTTGATGCGTATTACAAAAATTACAACTGTTAAATAACGTTTGTCTCTGGTTGAATGGTGTGAGAAAAATAGTCATCGATAAGGGTTGTTGATTTGTGAAATCTCGAGTGGATACGATTAGATGACGCAGGAAACGAGAACCGGCGAGATCATGTGGAAGGGTGTTCCACACCACGTGACCAGACCTTCATTCTCGCGAGATCATGTGGAAGGGGGGGTTCGAGAGCCCGCGAGATCATGTGGAAGGGGGGTTCCACACCACATGACCAGACCTTCATTCCCTTCTGCGTAGCGACGCTAGAGTGTGTTCCGGAGCTAGCCTCGGCACACATTTTATTATCAAAAAAACAAAAAACTAAAAAAATAAACACAGGGAAGAATATTTTTGTAAGAAAAAAACTCGGTGAAGCAGGATTAACAAGTAACCCGTCGAAATTTGGACGAGAAATCGAAAATAAGACAATTTTATTTGATAGTATCATTGTTGAAGGCGTGGGTGATTTCAGCTAGCTGGCTAGCAACATTGATAGCTAACTGCGAATACCTTTTTGAGGATTTTATAATACGTAGTTTTTGTCTTTCGCATCAATTGTAACATTAACAAAACTTCTCGTACCTTAAGAAATTGTAGTACAAACGTAGACCGACATTATTTCCCCAGAAGGTAAGGGTAGCTGTCTAGTCTCTAGCTAGCTGAATTAATTAGCCGGCCGCATTGCTTTTGGGGCCTTTTTGCTTGGTAACGTTAACAGAAACTACCCCTAAAATATTGAATACTTGCGGTGAGTGGAGTCTAATACGGGTTCTCGCGCGTTAATCTGCGTCACGTTTATCCGTTTTTAACCGTCTGTGAACGACATTAACCATGAACCCGAGCGCTCCCAGTTACCCCATGGCCTCTCTGTATGTGGGGGACCTGCACCAGGATATCACCGAGGCCATGCTCTATGAGAAGTTCAGCCCGGCCGGGCCCATCTTATCGATCCGGGTGTGCAGGGATATGATCACGCGCAGGTCCCTCGGATATGCCTACGTTAATTTCCAACAGCCAGCGGATGGTGAGTATTGATGGACACGATTCATTATTAATGCGCCACTGAATACGTCATGTGGGTCGCACGTTGCACCAAAAATACAAGACGTGTTGTGAATAACATCATTAGGCCTGTATCATTTGGGGTGTCACAGATTGTGAATGAGTTAACTATGCACCTGTGAAGGATTCGTTACTATGTAATATATTATTATAATTAATTCTCTCATCAGCTACCGCCATATGGTTAAAGTGGTTCCCTAATGCGCTCGTTTATTTTTCTTCATAGCGGAACGTGCGCTGGATACCATGAACTTCGATGTCATCAAAGGGCGACCTCTGCGTATCATGTGGTCTCAGCGTGACCCGTCCCTGAGAAAGAGTGGGGTGGGCAACATCTTTATCAAGAACTTGGACAAGTCCATCGACAACAAGGCCCTGTACGACACGTTTTCAGCCTTTGGCAACATTCTCTCATGCAAGGTAAACAGAGACTGTTTCGGATGTGTGGTTTGGCTGCAAAATTTGGTTCAGCATGTTATTGAAGTAGTGTTTGAATTGAGTTGATTGGAATTGCATGATGTTTTGAAAAACATTGCCTGTGCTCTCGAATTTTCTTCTCCAAGGTGGTTTGTGATGAGAATGGCTCAAAGGGTTACGGCTTTGTGCACTTTGAGACCCAGGAGGCGGCTGAAAGAGCCATTGAGAAAATGAATGGCATGTTGCTGAATGACAGAAAAGTGTAAGTGTGATCTATCGACACTATCCACATGATATTGGAAATACGTGTATGTCTTTCCCTTAAACGGTTATTGAAAAGTAAATTTTTTGCGAATGGATTTATACAATAACTCCCGGTTTAAAGATTTGTTTGGATTCTAACTTAATCCTACTAACATATTTTGAATTAATACATGGCTAGTTCTCTTTTGTCTTGACTAAAGTAAAGGCTTGATTGTGATTGTAACACTCAAAATACTGTCACAGTGGAATAGTATCTCTCATATAGGGTGTAATATTACTGGGTGTATTCCTTACTACACCCACCACCATCTACACCAGTATCTCATATACGGTGTAACATTACTGGGTGTATTCCTTACTACACCCACCACCATCTACACCAGTATCTCATATACGGTGTAACATTACTGGGTGTATTCCTTACTACACCCACCACCATCTACACCAGTATCTCATATAGGGTGTAACATTACTGGGTGTATTCCTTACTACACCCACCACCATCTACACCAGTATCTCATATACGGTGTAACATTACTGGGTGTATTCCTTACTACACCCACCACCATCTACACCAGTATCTCATATAGGGTGTAACATTACTGGGTGTATTCCTTACTACACCCACCAACATTAACACCAGTATCTCATATAGGGTTGGACATTACAGGGTGTTTTCATTACTGGTGTAAATGGTGGTGGTGTAGTATCTCTCATATAGGGTGTAACATCACTGGGTGTATTCATTACTGGTGTAAATGGTGGTGGTGTAGTATCTCTCATGTAGTAACACTTTGTTATTATTTCACAACAGATTTGTGGGCCGCTTCAAATCTCGTAAAGAGCGTGAGGCTGAGCTGGGGGCTCGGGCCAGAGAGTTCACCAATGTGTACATCAAGAACTTTGGAGAGGATATGGATGACGAGAAGCTGCGAGAGCTGTTTGGGAAATATGGTAAGTGTCTGGGTTTATTCATTAAGTGTGGACTATGGCAAAACATTATGCAATCGTAACATTTAGCCTGGTTTTTACTTCCTGAATGCATCCCCAAGGTGGAACAAAACACAGGAACATAATATGATTCAAGAATATCTTTCAAATGCACCACAGTTTGCTGCTGTTCGACAGTGAATTGCATGCCAGCTGTGGGTTAATTGTCTCTCCTTGACTTCGCCAGTGTTTTGTAATTATGAGGAATCCAGAATTTAATGCAGTTTTTGGTTGGACTCTATAGTTCCAGGACCGGCTCTGAGCATCCGGGTCATGACAGATGACAGTGGGAAGTCCAGAGGGTTTGGCTTTGTCAGCTTTGAGAGGCATGAGGATGCACAGAGAGTGAGTTGGGCTTTATTACTTAATGTTGTCAGTCCTGTGTTTGTATATTCAGTCCTGTGTCTTGACCCCTGTGTTTGTATATTCAGTCTTGTGTCTTGACCCCCGTGTTTGTATATTCAGTCCTGTGTCTTGACCCCTGTGTTTGTATATTCAGTCCTGTGTCTTGACCCCTGTTTGTATATTCAGTCTTGTGTCTTGACCCCTGTTTGTATATTCAGTCCTGTCTCTGACTGCTGTGTTTGTATATTCAGTCCTGTCTCTGACTGCTGTGTTTGTATATTCAGTCCTGTGTATGACTGCTGTGTTTGTATATTCAGTCCTGTGTATGACTGCTGTGTTTGTATATTCAGTCCTGTCTCTGACTGCTGTGTTTGTATATTCAGTCCTGTCTCTGACTGCTGTGTTTGTATATTCAGTCCTGTCTCTGACTGCTGTGTTTGTATATTCAGTCCTGTCTCTGACTGCTGTGTTTGTATATTCAGTCCTGTGTCTGACTGCTGTGTTTGTATATTCAGTCCTGTGTATGACTGCTGTGTTTGTATATTCAGGCAGTGGACGAGATGAACGGGAAGGAGTTTAATGGACGCCAGGTCTATGTGGGTCGCGCCCAGAAGAAGGGAGAACGCCAAACAGAACTGAAACGCAAGTTTGAGCAGATGAAGCAGGACCGCATGACGCGTTACCAGGGTGTCAACCTGTACGTGAAGAATTTGGACGACGGCCTGGATGATGAGCGCCTCCGTAAAGAGTTCTCTCCCTTCGGGACAATCACCAGTGCCAAGGTACGTTTACCAATTCAGAATAGTTATCGGTAATTTTTCTAATCGGCTTTCAGATTAGAGCACGTGGCTGCATTTTTAACCAACTATTGTTTTGGCACAGTCTGAAAATGAGCCCTGGTACTGATTGTCAGGGGTCAGATAACTCTGCCTATATTGATGTGGTGCGTTAAGCTTATTGCCTGCTCTGAATAGCGGTGTGATTAAACCCATGTACCCACAGACAGAAACACAGCCATGTCATTAGGACTTGAATACCATCACCTGGCAGAATGTGTAAATATCTTGTGTGTCCCATACAGGTGATGATGGAGGGTGGTCGCAGCAAGGGCTTTGGCTTCGTGTGCTTTTCTTCTCCAGAGGAAGCCACCAAGGCTGTAACAGAGATGAACGGCCGCATCGTGGCCACCAAGCCTCTGTACGTGGCACTGGCCCAGAGGAAGGAGGAGCGCCAGGCCCACCTCACCAACCAGTACATGCAGAGGATGGCCACAGTCAGGGCCGTGCCCAACCCTGTCCTCAACCCATACCAGGCCGCCCCTCCATCTGGGTACTTCATGGCTGCCATTCCCCAGGCTCAGAACCGCGCCGCCTACTACTCTACCAACCAGCTGGCTCAGCTGAGGCCCGGCCCACGCTGGGCCACTCAGGGTGTCAGACCACAACGTTAGTGTCCTTCTCAGTGGATCCAAGATGTTTTTGATAAAGAAGGTCTCAGTTCAGTACCACTGAAGACCCAAACCTAATGGCTCTATCTGTTTTTCCTCCCAGACTTCCAGAACATGCCCAACGCCATGCGTCCATCTGCCCCCAGGCCTCAGACGTTTGGCCCCATGAGGCCCTCATCATCTCAGGTGCCACGCATGATGGCCGGCCAGAGAATGCGTGAGTTTAATATTAGTAGTCACTATCATTTCAATGCCATTTTCATGTTGATTAAATGTATTTTACATTTGTGAGGCATCAAGTTTTGTTCTACGAGGTCTGGTGCCTGCTGGTTGTCGGGTCTCGTCCCATCAATAATTGACCCAACAGGTGTTCCAGATTTAAATAAGTCCCTGATCAGAGAGTTGCAATGAGAACCTTGGTTAAACTGGCTTTGTGGAATCCAGAGGATATAGGCTGGAATCTTGGGTATTAATGACGGTTTTCTGTTCCCAGCCACCCAGACTTTAAGCCAACGTCCAGCCGGTGCTGCTGCAGCCTCCCCAGTAAGGATGCCCCAGTACAAGTACGCCGCTGGTGTGAGGAACCCCCAGCAGCATATGGCCAGCCAGCCCCAGGTGCCCATGCAGCAGCCAGCTGTCCACGTCCAGGGACAGGAGCCGCTGACCGCCTCCATGCTGGCTGCTGCTCCTCCCCAGGAACAGAAGCAGATGCTGGGTGAGTTAAACTGCGTCCGGTGTGGTTCACTCTCAGCCACTGTGCTTTTGTCAGTGATGTTTTTAATACAAATGTCTGAACATATGAATGCCTGTGATTCTTATTGTTTGACTGAGACAAGACCACAATCTACGTGTGCACCCTGGGTTCTGGTTGTTACAACACTTGGCTGTGGTGTTCTCTGCGTCTGTATTGACGGTTCTCCCTCTGGTTCTAGGTGAGCGCCTGTTCCCCCTCATCCAGAACATGCACCCCAGCCTGGCTGGGAAGATCACCGGCATGCTCCTGGAGATCGACAACTCTGAGCTGCTCCACATGCTGGAGTCTCCGGAGTCTCTCCGCTCCAAGGTGGATGAGGCCGTGGCCGTACTGCAGGCTCACCAGGCTAAAGAGGCGGCACAAAAACCTACCAATCCTGCTGGAGTCCCAAGCTAAAAACCGGTTAGGAACCCTGGTTTATTTATGTTATCATGCAACTTAAGTATTGTTAAGAGATTTATACTCGTATGTCATTTAACATTGCAGTGAATAATAAATATTGTATCTATTTTCATTTCTCAGAGACGGGAGATCTTGAAACTTGCTTCACCGAAGAAAAATCTACAAAAAATTAAACATTGAAAAACAGAAAACTCTGAAAACATCGCAAAATTAATAAAGTATTTCTTTACAAAAATGAATACACGATCTGCCAGGTCTAGCAAAGATGAATCTAGACCTTGATGATAAAAGTAAAAAAAAGCACTCAAAAAATTGCAAAACTACAATAATTGAAAATGTGAACATTCCATTGTTTTATTTCCTGTTACAGTGTCAGTGCTCAGAATATCAGCTTGTGTTCAGAGAAGAGATAGCTGAGTATTTTGAAAAGTAATTTGGATTGAAACCTGCTTGCTGTAATAAAGATTTGAAACACCTAAAACAAAAATTGTGATTAAACATGTGGTGCATTTATAACTGTTAGACTAGTAAATTATATGCAGAACAACTTCTGGTTGTGAACTCATGTTGTGTTGCAATAGTATTTGGAATGCTTTGCTTTGTGAGTAATTGGTTGTGGACAAATGCAGTGATGCCAATCAACCGTGTAGTTAGCCAAGTCAAATAATGTGACTCAAAAATGTGTGCTGATAAACTGAGCGGGGAGTGAAAAAATGCCTTTGGTCTTTTTTACAACCCGCTGAAATGTGGCTTTTAAAGCAGTGTCCCAGTTGACTGGCTATCATAGTGACCCTCCCTGATGTAGGACTTCAGTGCTTAGAAACTAAGTCATGTGCTTACTGATAAGTCATCAGGGGTTCATATATTCTGAAATGGGCTGGCATAATAAACTGCCATCTGTTTCTCAGTGTACTAGCTGGACTCTTAACTCTGTAGCCTAGGATATTTACTCATATGGTGCCTGTAACCATGGTGTTGTTTGAGCCCAATATGCATCTGATGTAACCAAACAGGTTTTTGCTGTTTAGGTCTTGTATTAGGTAGTTATTGGCTGTTTTCAGAACCCCCCAGTAAGGAAAAGTGGAAAGCAAGTAGACTTTTTACTCAGCCAGTCATAACCTTCCTGTTATTCTGCCTGAGCCACATGCAGTAGACCACTGGTTCTCAAACCTACAACAACCTTGTGAAAAATTGGAGAACCACTGTGTTCTACTAATGCCACCAGCTATTATTAACCTGGTTAATATCTGCTCTCTGTTGACAAAAATGGCTGGGCTTGGTTCTGCTCTGTTTACTGCAACCAACGGTTTAAACAGTTATTCATACTGCCCTACCACACGTAACGGTTTCACAGGTTATTACAACTGCCCTACCACGCATAACGGTTTCACAGGTTATTACAACCGCCCTACCACCACACGTAACTGTTTTACAGGTTATTACAATGGCCCTACCACACGTAACCGTTTTACAGGTTATTACAACCGCCCTACCACACGTAACCGTTTTACAGGTTATTACAACCGCCCTACCACACGTAACCGTTTTACAGGTTATTACAACCGCCCTACCACACGTACACTTATTAACCCTACCACACGTAACTGTTTTACAGGTTATTACAACCGCCCTACCACACGTAACCGTTTTACAGGTTATTACAACCGCCCTACCACACGTAACGGTTTCACAGGTTATTACAACTGCCCTACCACACGTAACGGTTTCACAGGTTATTACAACCGCCCTACCACACGTAACCGTTTTCACAGGTTATTACAACCGCCCTACCACACGTAACGGTTTCACAGGTTATTACAACTGCCCTACCACACGTAACGGTTTTACAGGTTATTACAACCGCCCAGGTACCACACACGTTTTAAGGTTATTACAACCGCCCTACCACACGTTTTACAGGTTATTACAACCACACGCCCAGGTTATTACAACTGCGGTACACGTAACGGTTTCACAGGTTATTACAACAACTGCCCTACCACACGTAACGGTTTTACAGGTTATTACAACCGCCCGACCACACGTAACTGTTTTACAGGTTATTACAACCGCCCTACCACACGTAACCGTTTTACAGGTTATTACAACCGCCCTACCACACGTAACCGTTTCACAGGTTATTACAACTGCCCTACCACACGTAACGTTTCACAGGTTATTACAACCGCCCTACCACACGTAACCGTTTTACAGGTTATTACAACCGCCCTACCACACGTAACTGTTTCACAGGTTATTACAACTGCCCTACCACACGTAACGGTTTTACAGGTTATTACAACCGCCCTACCACACGTAACTGTTTTACAGGTTAT